>VURO01018580.1:0-26687 GCA_015108175.1 Pelvicachromis taeniatus | reverse complement strand
CCCCCCCCCCCCCCCCTATTTTTTTTTTTTTTTTTTTTTTGTCCCCTCCACTACACATTGTTGTCAGCGCTGAACACAATAGAATTACAGCCAACAGCTCTTTTATCTTACCCAGCTTAATAATGCTGCTCTGTTTTTCTCTCTATGCCTCTATGATAAATCATAATAAAAAAAGAAACTGAAGCTTTTGAATTTGTTGTTACTGCAGCTCCTGCATTTGCACTTCTTAGTTTAAAATGATAAGCCCCTTCGTAATGTTTGCCTTTAATGCAGAATTAAGAATAACATGAGGCCAGGTTGCTGATTTGAAATTGTTTCTCTTGCACTTGAGTAACAGTTGACGTTTAGATGATGGTGAACCTACGGATTGTTTATATAACCATATATTTTTTCAAAATTTAATTTCAGCACAGAACCGTTAGTAACCATACCTTTAACATCAGTATTACAAGAGGAAGAAGGGGAAAAGGTGGGGGTGTTCACCACACCTTCAACATCAGTATTAGAAGAGGAAGAAGGGAAAAAGGTGGGGGTGTTCACCGCACCTTCAACATCAGTATTAGAAGAGGAAGAAGGGAAAAAGGTGGGGGTGTTCACCGCACCTTTAGCATCAGTATTAGAAGAGGAAGAAGGGGAAGAAGTGGGGGTGCTCACCACAGACTCAGCATTAACATTTCAAGAGAAGGAAGTCAGGCGGTTCACCACAGGAAGTGAAGATAACTGGGGGTCAAACAAAGCCCCTGCTACGTTTGAACCAGTAGTGACCCAGCCCGGCCTTGGCATCACCAAAACCACCATCACCACCATCACGCAGACTGGAGGTGACTGGAGCACCGGCCTGCTTGATGTCTGCAGAGACAAGTCAACATGTAATGTAGACACACAGCCAGATACTGTATTCCTATGTAAGCCCAGGGCTCTCATCCACAAGACAATAAGCAAATGTAATATTTTCTTTTAACCCTCAATAATTTAGAATATTTTATAAGCATAATAATGTAAAAAAACAAAAAAAAACATAAATAGTGATTAGTCTAAATAAAAATGCAGTTAGCAGCTTGAAAACATTTAACAACTTCAACACATATTAGACTTTTGTCTAATTTTTGGTGCAAAAACTGACACATAAAAACAGCAAAATTCTTCAGCTCAACTCATAAAATCATGGAACGATCTAAAAATAGCATCTGTGCTGTCCAAGGAGACACATGATTAAAAGAGAGATGCTATAAGGTCACAGAACTCGATGGTTACACCTCATCTAAGAGCTCTTCTTTAATAGCAGCTCTTCCACCTTTTGAACTTTAACTTCTTGAACTGTAAGACCATGCTTGGTTGCTATGGTAATAAAAACTGAAAATAAAGGCCTGATAGACATAATTCCCAGCCCTCTATCCCACTGCAATAAACGCACTTTCTCTTTATTAATTCATTTGAGGATGCTTTCTATGTATACTGTTGCCCTTCTACATAGACCTCCCCTTATTAACATGCATTAGGTTGGACATAGGGCTGGGAATTATGGTGACCAAGCCTTTATTTTCTGTTTTTATTCCCATAGCAACATGAGTTTCATGCAGCATAGGGTGGTGCATTGACTTGTGTGAAAGAAAAAACTATTTTTACACCATGGCTGAAAATGGTCTGTAATACATAAAATATTTCACAGAGGTCATTTTGACACCCTCAGAGATCCTAAGGGGCTTTACCATTTCACGTTGCATTATTCCAGCTCAGATCATCACTCAGCCTCTGCTGCTGACGGTGCAGTCTCGTTGGAACGGAGTGACAGTTTACCAGTTATCCAGAACTCCATTCAGCTAAACCATCAAGTGAACCACAGCATGCACTTCATATTTGATGAAAATAAAGTTTAATCCTTTTTTTAAAATCAAAATTAGTCTTTTTATATTTTTGAGCCAAGTGCAAATAATTTGGAATAACAGCAGTTTCAGATATCCATTTACTGCCATTTTCTCCTCCCAGTGGTACTTTGCATACTGTATTATGTCAATATATTGAGATAAATTTAGTGCAATTTTAATATTAATGAAATAATAAAAAATGCTTAAGATAGTCTTTTATCTTAAGCATTTTTTATTTTTGACACAACTTCTTTAAGACTTCTTTATGACGTAGAAAACTCTCACGACAAGCCAAAAACAGTTACTTTTTCTAAACTGAAAAATTGGAACACAGTCTATTTTGCTTTTCACTTGATGTTTCTACAAATATGAAGAGCCAATACACCATCACCGTCTCTTTCTAAATGTACTTCTGGATCTGACAAAGACATATAAGAAGGATCTTGTCTGGCATAAACAAACACTCATGTACCCACATGATGTGCTGCGTTGTGCTCGCAGGTATTCTCGGGGCTCTTGTGCCGTGCTGTTTAGACCTGAGTTTAGCTCACCAGTACGGGGAGTGTCTGTGCATGCCTCTACTACCAGGATCCACTTTTGCCATACGAGTTGGGATCAGAGAGCGCTACAAGATACGGGTGAGTGTGTGTCTATGTGTGTGCAGGTGTACAGTGTGCTGTACTGTTGTGAGAGTGTCCTTGAACACAGAGAAAGGCAAATTTGTCAAAATGGACCCTGTTCATAACACCACAACGTTTCCAATTATATAGAAACTGCACCATCGCACTCGGTGAAGTTTCAGCCATTTTTAAAACTCCAACTCTAGTAAATGGAAAACCAACCCTTGTACCTTTTCTTTCTAAATGGTTATCGATTAAATATTCATGTTATTTGTGCAAATGAATTTCTCTGTTTGCATTTTCATCTTATCATGTACCCAGTTTGCTCCTACTACATTGTTGTGCATCTGTGTGTTTGCTTCTACTGTACGTGATTGCATGTATGCATGCATGCATGCATGCACTCATCTGTTCTGCATGCTTATCCACAGGGAAGTGTGTGTGAGGACTGGACTACAGTGTATTGCTGTTACCCTCTGGCTGTATGTCAGATGATAAGAGAAATGAAGTGGAGGATGAAGACTCAGACATATCACGTCTCGACTACACTCGAATGCTCCTAAAGAAACAGTAAATGAGATCTTTCTTTTTTTTTTTTTTCTATTGATCATACATGTGTGAAGACCAGCAGAGATTACTGGTATGAACAATAGGATGAGTCATTACTCCGAGCTTTGAACTTGCCCCTGCGGCCTTCTTAAATTACAAAAAATCAACCCTGTGATACTAATATTTAAAGGTGATAAAAAGGGGAAAACTTAAAGTAATAGCATAAATTGTGTTAAAGGTACAGCTGTAAGATGTGACCCAACACATGAGAGTTTCTTGCCTTTGTTCAACTGCAGATATTTTTAAATATAGTTAGTTCAAAGCCATTAAATCAGATTTTATGCATATAGAATATTGCAGAGCAGTTTTTCTATTAAGGTATTGGGTCTGATTAATTATATTTGAAAGATCAGTTTAACCAACTTTTTACTGCAGCATTAAATTCTGGCACTTTTAATTCTTAACTTATCTATAATTTTGGCTTTAGAAACAGCCTGGGTTAACTTCTGCGATTGAGGTAATTGCGTGCCCTTTTACATAATGAAAACTTAGAAAGACTCAAGTAAGTTTAGCTTATTACAATGCCTATTACCTACACCACTGAAGCCACTATTCTTCCTGGGGTGCACAATATATTAACAAATCAACAATTAGAACACGCACAGAAACAAGATGAGCTCCTTACAGTAAAAAAAAAGAAAAGAAAAAAGATTTCATTAGCAATTTGTACCTAATGTTGGGTAATATCTGGAAAAAAACAAACAAAAAAACTTTTTTACTTTTACATTTTACTTTTTAAAATGTGTTTTTATATATAATGGAAATTGACTGTTTACTGGTGTTGGCACTAAGTACCAGCCCTGCACAGGTTGACACATTACAGACTGTTTGACTGAATTTGTTTTTGATAGTGTAGCATTTCCTCCTGCAAGCCTGTCTGTTAGTGCATAATAATGTCTGTCTAAACTGAAAGATGATTTTATACACGATTATTATAATGTTTGTACTCAATACATTCAGTGACTATAGTAATATATTCTTACATGTAACCTATCTAGACTTTTAAACTCTACTCACAACAAAGCTTTATATGGTCTTCTATGTTTTGTACCTTTTTCAATTTCTTGATGTCATTTTAAACCTTATTGCTGGGCAATAATCAAGATGAAAGCACAGACTCCATATAAAAGATGTATTTGAACATGAAGTCACCCTCTGGTGAGTGCAGTAAAATTGTGAAACCTCAAACTGAGTGATATTTTTTTTGCTTTTACTGTCTTGTGTTTTGAGGCCAGATATGACTGATGGTTGATGTAAGTATGTAAAGTGCAATTTTATTGCATTTTTTTTAAAGAAGAAAAGTGACAGTATAACATAAAAAAGACGAAAAGGCATTATCTACAGATCAATAGAATTAAAAAAAAAAAGCAGACTTGCTCGTTATCAGCAGTGTCCACGGATCCAAATGGAGTGAGTGGGACTGCCAGGATGTAAAAGCTCACTAATCTGAACATAAGGAGTTGTGAAAGTGTCAGAGTCGACACAGTGTAATAAAGCTGGCAAATGCTCTGCAGATGATAAAATCAGTATCATAAAAGACAATCAACATGTTTATCAAACTGAACACCTGATCAAATGTAACACCCAGTCCCCTGAGGGAGGGGAAAACTCAAGATCAGATGGGATAAGTATTGTCATTCACTATGGGAACCTAATTGTTTGTTTGTTTGCATATTTAGTGGCATAGATATGGTGGCTCTCACTAAGAACCTTAAGAATACTGCAAACTTACTGACCAGCAACTAACTTAAACAGTAAAGCTCACCTTGCTTTGTCCTCCTTTTTGACATTTCATTTGCATTTCAGAGCAAAATCCCATCAGTAACCCATCAGGAGTTTCCCCCTGCTGGCCATTCATAGTTTTCACATGACATCAGAGCTACTGGGACACGACGACATTAATGTGACAAATTAATACTACTGGAATTTTATGGCCCTACTCTGTAAATGTCAAAGTCAACAAACCACAAGATCTTGTTCTTTACCTCTCACATGGCACCATTATTTACCCATCCAGAGCGAAAAAACATGTAGCTGTCTGTACTTTGAAAGCTTTCATCGTCGCAGCAGTGTATGGTGAGTGATTCTTTTCAAGATACACGTCGATGTCACTGAACTGGAGCTCTGAGAGAGACATCGCCACTTCCAGGGATTTAAATTAAACTGCCGGAGCAAAATATGGATCACACGTACCAAAATTCATAGTTTCTCCTCAAGTATTCTTGGCTTGGTACGGGTGAAAAACAACAACAACAACAACAACAAAAAAACCCCAACTCTCCTGCAGTACTACTGACTGTCCATTACTGGCCGTCATGATGGAGGGATGTTTTGCCCTCCAGGGTAGCGAGTTGGTCAATGTGACTGTAAAACTGAATTAGAATGAATGTAAATTTAAGGCACTACATTGGCTTTCATTTAAAAAAAAAGAAAAAAAAGAAATCACTGTCTCTCTCTCTCTATATATATATACTCTATGTAGGAGAGCAGTCTAATTTATTGTTTTTTATGTGTGTATGTGCATTTAAAAAAATATAGCAATTATTTCATTGACATGTTTTGTCTAACATCATTTACTAAGACAATAAGGAGTTTGGTCTCACTGACTAGCTTATTACATTTATACAGATATAATTAATATATGAATATATTTAAAGCTGGATTCTTTCTAATATAGTGCTTTGAAGTCATGCGTTTCACACTTGCTTGTTGTTTTACACACATTCAGAACCAATTTATTATTGTTTATTACTTCACCTGCTTGGTGTACCTCTAAATTTAAAGCCAAATTCACATCACTGACACAGATCCACATAGATATTAAATATTGGTTTCAGTGGGATGGTCATTTCTAAAAAATAGGATACAACAGGAGGCACGATGTCTTTCCACAAGCGATGTCGCTCGTATTTTGGATATTAGAAGTAGCTCACTGATAACAGTTCATTATTTTTTAGCTTGGAGGTTGTTATAAATTAAGTAACTGTGAAATCTCGTATGTGATATGTGTGACTCACCCAGTTAATTGTGTCTAGAATGCCAAAGGTCACCAGACCCATTAATGTGATCAGTCCCCCTGAGATATGAAGGAAAGATGAAGTGAGGAAACATAATGCTTCCCAGACCTTGAGGCACAAACTGTGCAATGAGCACACAACTCATCATGAAGGACCATATCTGCAAATCTCATTTTAATGTCCCATTTAAAGCTAAATCCAAGTAAAGCCAGGGAAGAACAGAAAGCTGTAAGCCAATTAAGTTTGACCCAAGGAGTCATTTGGTTACTTAAGTAAACATAATTGCTTTGAAGAGTTTGAAAAATATATTTCTGTGTACAGGATGAAACAAGTGCGCGAGTCCATTTGATAAACACAGCCATCTGCCTAATAAACTGACATACAGACTACAGACTGAATAATACCACTGAGTATGTCAGGAATATCTTGGTCCTGATGTGCAACGCAATGTAAAGCAAAACCAGAGACACAAGCACAAACAGGCTTTTCAAAAAACACATTTGACTTTATAGAGCAAGTCTAGACAACATTTCTCGTTTGCGATCGTTTGTGTTTGGACTATCCCATTTGACAGTTTAAAATAATCTCCCGTTTCTAAACCGTTTTATGCAGCGTCCTCGAGTGAACTTTAAAAGAAAAAGAGTTTTCAGAAGTCTTAATTCTTTGAAACTTGCTTCCGCAGTATGAACATATACCAAGAATGACATCACAGTATTAATAAATGTCATTTGTTGAACTATTCCTTTATGATTCTAGTCTTTTATATCCTTTTACATTTTATTTTAAATCTTCATAAGAACACCACTGAGACTGATATACAATAGAAACAATGACTTGTCATTCAGGGACTTGGGTTGAATTTTAAGACTTCTTTTGGCTCAGCCAAGTTTCAAACTGAGTGAAATCGCCTGGAAGTATCTAATGTTATTGAGAACTGGTCAAATTATTTAAAAGAACAGATGCAAATGCAGATGCATGTTCTCCCCGTGTTTGCGTGGGTTCTCCCCGGGCTTCCTCCACAGTCCAAAAACATGCAATTTGTGGGGATAGGTTAATTGAAACCTCTAAATTGCCCATAGGTGTGAATGTGGGAGCGACTGTGAGTGCAACTGGTTGTCTGTCTATGTGTGTTAGCCCTGCGACAGACTGGCGACCTGTCCAGGGTGTACCCCGTTCTCTCGCCCTAATACAGCTGGGATAGGCTCCATGACCCTAAAAAGGATAAGCGGCTGAGAATGGATGGATGGAACAGATGCAAATGCTTTGTTTTTTTTACCCTCCCTGAGCTTGATTTTACTGGAGGTTTCTTCCTGTTAAAAAGGAGTTTTTCTGTCCCACTGTTGCAAAGTGCTTGCTCATTGGGGGTTGTCTGATTGTTAGAGTTTTCTCTGTATTATTATACAGTCTTTAGCTTGCAATATAAAGTGCCTTGAGGTGACTGTTATTGTGATTTGTCTCTATAAAAATGAAACTGAATTGAACTGAATTAAATTGTTGAAAATAAATAATGCCATTCCTACAGTCTCTGGCAGCGACACTCAGAATGACACTTCATCCTTCTGTTCATCAGTTTTCACAGTTACATAGTTACTTTATGTAGCCCACTCTGAGTCCATAACGGGCAGCATACAGTCCACTGAATCTCTGAGCAGGTTTTGACACATAACATCGAGCGCATTCAGAAACCCCATGAGCACATAATGTTTTTTTAAATTCTCAACATCAATCTTAGGTTCTGTCCAGTCACAAAGAGAAAATGTGCAATGTTGTTGCTTTTTTGGTTTTCTTGTATCCTTTTCCTTATAGTTGTGCTCTGTCTGGTTATGTTGTGTTTTCTGTTCTGTAGTTGTGAAATGTTGATGTTTTTTGCACCTCTGGGCTGCTAATGGAATGTGATTTCCATATTGTTGTTATTCTTTTATCCATGTATTCCTGGATTTCTCCTCTGGCATTCAATCATATTATTAATCTAGTCTGATTGCAGTGGCTCCCTGAACCTGAAATGCCAACCAGAAAGAAGGGATATGAAAATTTATTTATCCGCCACACAGATGGGTCCTCAAAGGGCAAATTTGTTAAGGCTTTCCGAGGTGGTCTCCCACCTGGCAGCTGCCTCGAGTGAAATAGGAGAATAGAGAAACTGATTTGCTTTCTAAAGGCAGCGATGTGAATATTAGAATGTAATCATATAGTACACAGAATCCAATTACCATTTCAATAAGTTAATTTGCTCAATGTAAATACATTTTCTTATATCACTGCTATTCTTAAGCAGCCACATCCTTTTTTGGATTGCATTTTGTGCATTTTGTATTGTTTTTCTAATCCTTCTCTTTAGCCAACACTTAATTAATCACTATTAGACTAAGAGTGAAATAATGCCTGTTACATAAAAGAATTGCACATTCATTTTAACGCAGGAACAAACAGATCTAACAGTGAAGTACAAGCATTTTCTGCCAATAATTGCTGCATATAAATAAATCATTGCGTTGCATTTTGCTAGGGTTACCTGCCAGTGTGCGTCCTACTGTGGACACTGTGATTTCACATTCTACACAGACGACCATAGAAACAGCTTGAACCTTGCTTCTGTGTACCCAAGCACATCAAGGAAACAAAGGAAAACAGATGAACACTGGCAACAAGGCTTACAAAGTCCCATTTGAAAATAATAAAATAAATAAAACCATTTCAGCCTAAAATGTATCTTTCTGGTGCAGACGTAGACTCTGGTGCCATCTCTGTTTCTAAACAATACCAAGTCTGTACTATAATTGATAACACCCCACATTGTTAGTAGCTCTGTTGTTTTTCATCACAGCTGCACCATAAAATCATTGCCACCTTAGTCCAAATCTTACTTGCTGTATGTCTGGATTACACGCAGAGATTGATAAATCCTCCCACAGATTCGCTGCTCGGTGCCTATTGGTGAGCTGGAACTGCCTCGAGCAAACTTGAAGCGCTATTGTAATATCGTTACATACTTGTGTAGTAGCCGTGCTACTAATATTTCTTCTGCTGTGCCAGATTTTCTCAGTTGAGCTTGTAAATTTTCCTAGAGTCCTTTAAATTGAATAAACTTTTGATAAACTCTATTATTTTGTCTGCCCTATTTGTATCAGTGAAAGGATAAATGGGGCTCACTATACTTACATTTGAAATAGTCATAAAGGACAATCAGCAGCTGAGTAAAACAATTTCAACAGAAATTGAACAAAATGACCTTCACAAAATGAAAGGTTTACAGCCGGACTATATGATCTGACTGCATTCTTTTCAGTTAGGCGCACATAATAAAATGGCAACGCACCGTATAATGAATTACTTAGTGTTGTTTTATGGAGCAGGCCACAAAATGTCAAGTGACATCAATTAAACTTTACAGGCTTACAGTTCAACCTCAAATACATCTTTAACCCATGACTAGATCAACGAGCACAGCCTGGCCTTACGTCATCTCTACCAGATACACCTCCAGGTCTGAACCATTAGGGGACAGTGTTGCCCCAGATCACGGTACCTCTGTCTGCTTGTGATTCCTGCGGCTTCTCAGTGGGGTGAAATCAGTCTTAAGTGCTGATTTGGGGTCACAGTTGGGATTTCCAGAGCAGTAGTAGAGGTCAAGATTTGTAACACTGGAGCTCTATCTAAGTCAGCAGTCAGACAGGAACCATAAAATATATCTCTGCTGATGCTCTTTCCTGCTGTTTCAGCATGAAGACGACTATCCCTACAGATGCATCAGGTGCAGAGCACAGGCTGTTATTGACAACAGCCCCTCGGGGAGGTGTTTTTGTGTGCGTGCGTGGGTGGATGTGCAAATGTCTGTGTGATATATGCAGATGTATCATGAATGAGCTCTTAATGAACTGTTACAGAATCGCCACCATTGAACTGACACATAAAATACAAAATAGACTGTGTGCTCCCAAAAACAAGAAGCTAAGGGTGGCGTGTTTGGGCTTTCATAAACCACATATCTGACATACATTACCATACACTTCACCTCCCACTTTGCTTCTTCTTCTTCTCTCAAATGATCAAGCCCTATTCTTCCATCTTGCACATTTTTACTTAGACATTTTCAAAGTAGCTAAATCCAGTGCCCCTTTCTGTCAGTAAGCTCAGTTCTTCCTCTCTTCATCCCTTCATTCCTCCCTTGTTTTTAATGTTTTTTCTGTTTTTTACTCCTACCGGTGTGTATAAGGGGAAAAAAAAGAGAGAGAAAGAGGTGTGGTGAGACCTGCTTTGCAGGAGCAGCCATCCCCCCGGTGATGCTTCTATCCAGGACAACAAGTACCACCTGGGGTTTATATAACACACACATACACGCACTTCCTAACACTCTGTCTTTATATCACTTTCTCTGTGATACCCTTTTGCTCATCTTTGTCCTTCATCCGTCTCCCCGTGTTTTTCATTCTTTCTCTCACACGTTACCATTGTGGAAATGGGAGGCACAGGGAGGTGGAGGGCATTCAGCTGCTGTTCAGCTTAAAGCTAGAAGCTCTGGCAGTTTGAACAGCAGTCCGTGTGCTATGCTAGTCTGCGAGCGTGAGTTGTCATGTTTTGGGTTGTATATTTTTTTCATGAATTGACTTGGAATTTTGGAATTTCATTGGCATTTTTATGTATGCATTTTTTACTTTCAAAAACATTTTTTTTTTATTTTTATTAAATTTGTTTGATTTGACTAAATAAAAGAACAACAACACCTTACAATCCTGAAGATTTTATTGCTTTTTCAATGTTTCTCCCTCAGTAGGAAATTGTGACAAAAAGCCAAAAGTTTCAAGACAAAGATAATCTGTTCCTCGGGCAGTCATAATATTAGGTAAATACAACTTCAGATGAACTACAAAACATGACCTATGATACAGTTTGCCATAAAAGAAACGTTTGTGAAATAACTGGCTACACTATTTCATTCTTAGGAATGAAAAGGGTAAGTATCAGCCAGGCGTTGCTAATCAATAGACTTGCTCCAACGATCATCAACAAGTGTGAGCATCTCTATAAAGGCAGATGTTTTGTCAGTTTTCTTGTCTGCAGCATGAAGGTACCGTATGTCTTTCAATTGTAGCCCGGGCGTTTATTCAAAAAATTATCAGGCCGGCCCGGCGTTTAAAAGAGACAGGCGTTTATTGGAGACTATGTCCAGTCATTCATAGTTTTGTCTGTGTTTTTTGCTCAGTATCCCCATGTTTGGTTTCCTTCACTCTCCCTCTCTCTGTGTCCCTTACTCTCTCTTTGTATCTTGCTCTCTGCATCTGGACCCTATTGTTATTCGCTTCTGGCATTAATTTTGTGTTTTGAGTCTGGGTCTATGTTTTCTGTGCGTATTATGTTTCCCGTCTTATTTTGATAGTCCTTGGATTATGTCTTTTTGTTCACTTTTGCTTCCCCTGTCTCGTTATATCTATTTGTTCCAACTGTGTTTCCCTGCTGTCTCCACTCACTCACTAATCCCTTGTCTGTGTAATTATTGTTTCAGTTTCCTTTTGTCCCTTGCTGGAACATCAGCTCATTTCTCCAGTGTTTCCTAGCTCCTTGAGTCTCCTAATGTTTTGCTTAATTCAGTTCCTGTGATTTGAAAGTGTTAATTTCCTTTGTATTTCATGATCCATTCATGTACCTGGACATTCAGCCAAATAAATACCTCATCTTTTGTTAAGATCCTGTCTCCATTCGTCTGAGTTTGAGTCCTCTTTTGCTAAACACAATCCTGCAGATCCTGACAGGGAAAGTCCAGGTTTTTATGCAAATACTGTGGTAGAAGAGCATTGCAAAATCCAGTTCCTTGCAGAGCACAATAAACTGAAGAAATATTGAAAACAATGAGAGAAAATTCCTCAATAATGATACGAGAGACTGATAATGTCAAAAAAGGATTACTTCAAGTTATTGCATCTACGTTTATTAGGTCCTGATATATAAAACCTTAGAAATGAAAGAGGATATATTTTCTTTTCAGAATGACTGAATATGTACTGCTGATGCATTTATCCATTTGTCATTCGCTTGGCAAGAAAAGGGAGGATCTTTTTTTTTTTTCATGAAATAAGCTGTGCATCCTTCAAGGTCATTAAACAGCGATGGTTGCCAGTAATTCTTCCAGCATTAATTAAAATAAACAAATATGGCTATGTTTACAGTTTTACCATGGATCATACCAAAATTACATGGCTGAATTTGATTAAGAAAATAAGGCTTTGAAAGCATTAAAACATGTGATACTGAATCTAGCAACAACAAAATATGTTGTGTACTGCAGTAAATGTATTGGTCACATAGCATGTCACCTAGAAGCTAGAAGAAATGTGGACATAAATCATTTTTATATAACTAAGCTAGGGCAGAAAAATCTAACTTCAAAGTTAAATTTCAATTAGATGTACAGTATGTGTCAACTTCAAACACGGTCTGATGTGACCACATTTTGTGTGTGAGCTGAAGCAACATGAGGCAAGGGATTGAACTCAAAGGAGTTCAAAAAGATTGTGAGGTTTCTTGAAGGGAAAAAAAAAAAGTTTTCTAACTACGGAATAAGTTCGTCTTTCCAAAAAAAATAAACAGAAAAGAAATAAGGAAATAAAACATGATGTTAATGGCAAAAAATAGAAAAACATGGTATAAAAAGCTATCACCGGGACCGTACACAAATCAAAACTGCGACTATCACGTCCATGTATAAAAATAGCACAGCGGCAAATGGCAGGGATATCTATGGCCTCCTAGCACAACCGTGGGAAGTGAATGCCTGTGTTTTTAGTCAGAAAGGCATCTCTGATGAATGTCAAGAATGTCATCTATTCTCATCTGAGCATCCCGGAGAAGGGGCTCTTGCATGAATCTGTCTATTGTGTCAGGGTGGTGATTTACATACAGCACTTATGTCTCTCTCTCTCTCTTTTTGTCAACGTGTTCCCAGTGTTTTCATATCCACTGTGGAACTACAATATATAAACTGAAGTGCTCACAATGCACTGCTCCCCCCACAGTTCCTTTGGTAAAAGCATATTTTTTTATGTGAACACTGAATATAAAGTGCTTTCTTTTACTGCAACTGGTCACCTTCTCAATTCCTCCCTACTGACTTAGTAGGTCCATACTGTGTTGGGAGCACTATTTTTTTTTTTTTAACACTTAACAGAAAACCTTAGGGGATAACCCTTCCATTTGAAAGTGTCATGATGGCTCCTTTCTTGTGCCAACTTCAAAGTAAATGTTTAGGTCATTCCTTCAGTTTGCCAGAAGGACATTTTGCTATTTCACTTGACAGCTACAAGTTACAGACTTTCAGCAGAGGCCCTTGCACACAGCTGTTCCTTCACCCGCGATTGACCTGTAACCTGTGAAATAAACGTGCTTCCACTTTTTATGCTAAGCTAAGGCAATTCTGGGTTCCAGTTTAAATATGCTATGCACAGATGTTAGATTCATATGATAGTGGGAGTTTTATTTATTTTTTCACTAGGTTTTTAAACAAACCAAGATTTTGTATATTACAGTAAGGCATGTAGTTCATTCATTTTTAATACCATCGTAGCAGTGTGTCAACATAATTCACCAGCCTCTTCACATGTCAGTAATACTAGATAGAAATAATTTTTTCTTGTGAAATAAAAATGGCAAATAGGGATTTTAAGGAAAGTGATTTAGCAAGTTTAGCAAACAATTTTGGTGCTTAAAAATATAATTTTTAATTCAGTGGGAGAGATTATAAGTAATGAAAAATTAATTGGGAAATTGGAAGTTTATGGGGCAACTTCTCCCTTATTACTAACATTTGTTTTGTGGCTAAACAAAACTTTGCATTAATACTGCAATATATAGTGATATATGGCATAATTTCCCAACATTAGTGTGTAAGTATTCGGAAGTTTAAGTGTATATATAAAACAGTACTTTTTATTGATGCATAAATGTATGTACGGTGAGATGAGGAAGAAAAATGCTTTTAAAAACAAATTTTAAAAGAAAAGAGGAGGACATTAACTCTGGATACCCATGAGGTATTTCAGAGAAAGGAAAAGAAATGAATGAATACTGCATCTGTAACCAAGAACAGCTTAAAATGACATCCTGCGGTAGCGCTTTAACAATAATGAATGGAATAATTTTTAATGTAGTACACTGTGAAAAAATTCCTTTTGACCACATAGTTGTCACAGTTTGTTTTTACAGCTGTACAAAGTAAGCTTTATTGTGATTCACTATATACTTGCCTACTGTAAACTAAATGCTCCTTAATGTGACACAGGAGGGTAGAAAGTAAGCAGCTCCGCCAGATTGATGCTTCAAATAAGCTCTTGGACCTGTGTCCATAGTAACTATTGTCAGTGTACAATGGTAGAAGACTGCTTGTTGGAAAAGGCCAAGTGTGCTGCATTCAATTTGATAAATGAAGGTGTTACAATAGCAGTGCCATTGTGTACATATGCCACGGCCTACACTGTGTAAAGAGGCATCATACTAACTAGGTGAGCAAGTCAGCATGGTGCTTATGGGATTCGGTGTGATAAACTTTTAGGTTGTGTTTTATTTAAAAAGCCTGTAAATCCCCGAAATCCTTGTGAATTTTTTCTATGATTGGTTTCTCTGATAAAACACTAATGATTCATACCGTGAGTATGTGTGGGTTTAATGCTTAACTCTGTTTCACTCTGTGCTACGCTATGTATTTATGTACCCTAGGCCCAGGTAGCTAACATGGTAATATTTAAACCATTAACTACCTCATGATCTAGCCTTCTGAAGTTTCCTGTTGTTCTCTTATCTATAACTCACTTGCATGAAACACATAGATGAGTCGCTGCTATGCTGTTTGTGCAATATCATCGTTCTCTACTGTATGTCTTTTGTCTTGCTATGCAAATGGACCAAATACCATCCATCCATTTGCTTCCTCTTATCCTTTTCAGGGTCGTGGGGGGGTGCTGGAGCCTATCCCAGCTGTCTTAAGGACCTAATACCATGTGACCTATAAATGCTCATTCGATAATATATGTAGCTGTGCCTAACAGCTGACATAACAGGCTTTTGGCTTGTGTTGCATAATGTTTTTATCTCTATTACACACACACTTCCACAGTCCTGCCATTGATGTGGGTGTTCTTTCATCTACTGGCACCTCAGTGTGTGTGTGTACGTGAGTGCGTGTGTGTGTGTGTGTGATTACTACATGTCAAAAGGCTGAAGTGCAGAAAGTGTGTAGGTGTGCACTGCGAAGCCAGTTGCAGTGGTTCAGAGAGGAAAAAAGAGCGAGTGTGAATGAAGTCTTGGGGATTCTTCTCTAACCTGCAACCTTTTCTGCACTTCTTTCCCGCATCTTTCATTATCTCCCTTATTCCTCCTATGCTCGTGATCACACAGGATCTTGACCCATTACTCATCATAACTTCAAACATATCAGCTGCAGATCATTAATGATTTAAATTTTAATCCTCTGCTTCATACTTGCAACTTTTTACATAATAATTATCAGGAAAACAAGAAATTTACATACAGCCAGCAACACACATTGCGTTTGAGCTGAAACGCACATAAAGACTGTGTTTATCATTTTACTGTTATGGACCAGGGGTTACCCCGGTAATTTAACATTGAGTGCATCTGTGTTGCGTTCTGACTGTAATGTTTCACTGTGTGTTTCAGAAATGCTCTCTATTTTAATTATTTTACCAAAGTCCTGTTAAGCAGCGCAAACCAAATCTTGAAGGGACAAAGTCAGACATAGACAGAATCCAGCCATTTCTTTGAAATAAAAGACCCTGTGCAGAGTGAATGAATCAATTTCTGAAATTCTGAAATCCTCCAGGTGTAGTTTGAAGCCACACAATAACTGAACAAAATACAGCTGGACATGCAATGTTAAAGATATACCCCCAGTATACTCCCAGAGTAAAAGAGTTTTCATCTACCACGGGTGGTAATTTGCCTGGGTTGGCATAAGAAACAATGAGCAACAACCAGACTGGATACGAAGCCTACTCACATTTTTATAATTCACTCATTAATGTATTAGAGAACATAAGATATATTTTTTAAATTTAAACTGAGCCAGACTAGTTATTTTGCGTTGTTTTTATTATGGTGAGACTCGGGTTAGGTGCCATTTAGCTTTCAATCAGAAATCAATTGGAGGGCTGAATATGTGAACCAGAAAAGTTCCACACCAGATCATCAGATCCTCAATGGAAGTTGACGATATACTGTGGCGACCTATTCTAATGAAGAAAAGTAGCTGTGGTAGTTTCTGTTTATGGCTCACTTAATTTGAAGCCATTTTTCTATTAGTCACTTTAAGAACTGTAAAATTAATAAGGTGAAGTCAAACTTGACAAAGGCTGTGTTTATATGCACATGATAATAGGATTATCAATGCAAGGTACAACTCCAATTAAGTTGTTTATCCAGACTGACTGATTAATATTCCCCTTTCCATGCTACAGCCTGTACTTAATGTTTGAATGTGGTTTCTTCCTGCAACACTAAAATGTCTGTGTCATTTCTTTTATTCAACCCAACAACCTAATGTTTCACTCACTGTGCCACACACTCCCCTCGTTGCTACATTCATGAACGATGGTGTATTTAGCCGTAGTTTATGTAATGTGGAATATAAACAGAGATGTCTTTCAGACAAGACTTCCCCATAGCAACTCTTGACATACAGAATGCTGGTTTGTAGCCTTGAGAGTGTTAATAAAAGATGAAACGTAGTAAAGGACAGAGTGAATGCTGCAGGCCCTGATAGTATCATCCTCAAAGTTCTGAGGACCTGTGCTTGCCAGCTGTCTGTGATCCTGAGTCACAATTACAGCCTGAAGTAATGTGAAGCAGAGAAGGCACTGGCACTGTAGAAATATCCATTTTAGTTTCCATAGCGAAGAAGCTGACAACATTAGAGCAAAATCAGTATCGACCGGTTGCTCTCATATTACATGTGATGAAGGTACTAAAGTGACTGCAGGTAGAAGCATCTCTTGACACCCTCTAGACTGCATATAGAGCAAATCTGGGAGTGGATGATGCAATCGTCTACATGGTACAGAAAGTGTAGTCCCAGCTAGATGCTAATGGTTATCGAGTGTGAATCACCTTCTTCGAGGGCATTTAATACAGTCGTGATGAAGATGAAGATATGAGACTGGGCAGTGCTCTGTCACCTGAGACTACAGCTAATGCCACCTGCAGGAATACTCTGATAAGACTACAATGGATGTTTGTATGAGTGATGGGCAAGTGGAGGAGCACTAGTGGCAGCATTGAAACTGGTGACACCAACAGACTGAATATACTGATCAGACATACCGGCGATGCAATTGGCTACAGTCTTGGCTACACACGTTTGAAGCTGTGGTGAAGCAGAGGTGACTGAACAAACTGTTGTCCATCCTTGATAATCCTGACCACCCACTGCACCACTTACTGGACATTCAACAAAGAATCTTCTCTAAGACACTGATTTAGCTCCATTGCCACATGGACAAGAGATATTATGCATGTTATGTGCAAAAACTCTAATACGAGACGTGTGGTGAGTCATCCACAGAAGAGGGGCCTGAAGGCTTTACCTCCCATTCTACTAACAGCCTACTAAAGACCTAGTAGGCTGCTAAAGACCCTACAATGATTCTGCTTTTATTTTTGTAGGGCCTTTAACTTAATATAAAGCACCCTGAGGCAACTGATTTCAATTTAACACAGAAAATTCTGTTTTGCTTTGTTAATTTAGAACTACTTTGTATTATAATTATAATAATAATAATAATAATAATAATAATAATAATAATAATTATTATTATTATTATTATTACTGCTGTAACAACAGAACTGATGAAATATGGGATAAATTAAGTATTTCTTGGTTTTCTTGGCTTGATATATATTTTTATATTTTGATCATTATTAATAAAATAATAATGACATATTGCATAATGTGTAGTTAAAAAGTCAAATCAAAGCCACAAAGCCAACACTGATATATGGATATTGCAATTGTCAATATTCAGGGAGGATATTTAGACAGTGTTCGGATTCACTGCATCTTTAAAGATTTTGTAAATTGCTGTAATTGTAATTGCTGTGAGAAAAAAAACCCCCTGCACCCTACTTGTTTAATGTTTTTTGGAATAAGGTGCTTGTTTGTTCATTTGAATTTCCCCAGGGACCGAGTGTAACATTAGTCAATCAGCTTCACTGTCCAAACATAAAAATGATTAATTAGCAGCAAATAAAATGCCTATGTGTGTTTATATATATATACACAATGTAGAAAAAACAAAAAAGAAAGAAATGTATATGGTGCCAAATGTGCTAGATTTCAATAACACTGGAAGTTTAAAAAAACATCAAAACAACATGTAGCTCTGCGGAGCTCATTAACACACACACGCGCTCGCTCGCACGCTCGCTCGCACGCACGCACGCACGCACGCACGCACGCACGCACGCACGCACAGGCTTTTCCTAATATCAGAAGTTGACAGGCGTGTGTGCAAACAGCATACATATGTGTGTGTGTGTGTATTTATGTGTCAGACTGCAGTACCTAATTGATTTTCTTCTTCTTTCCTTTCAAAGCTGTTCTTTTTCCAAACACAAGAGGTAGAGACTGTTTTGCTGCACAAGCCTTAATCTGCAACACTTTGAAATGTCCTTCAGTAACATTAAACCTCTGTCTAATATTTGAACAGGCGAGAAGTCTGACGTGTCGATAGAATCACAATGTACAAAAACTTTGTCAAGGAAAGCATCTCTCAAACACAAACCGAATACAGAATATGTGAATGAATTACACCTGCCTAGTGGCTCAAGTGAAAACATGCTGATCTGTGTTAAGTTTTTCTTCTTGCCACCTACATATACTCCTAAGCTGATTAATCCTTGGAAAGATAAGGTATGTGTCTCGGTTTGAGTGAGCTACAACAAGGAAGAGAGGGAGAGAGCTGACTGATGAAAGCATGGTTTTCATCATTCAGCATTATAGCGGGATAGTAGCCCATACCAGTAAATGGATTACCTTATCACAGACCTTTGGATGAGTATGTGTTTGCTTGTCGCAGTTGTCACTTAGAGATATGACCTTAAAATTTCCATTCCAGGTTGTTGGGTTTGTATAAGCTTCTCTTATTTACCTGTCCACATCTCTCACTCGTCTCCCTCCCTCAACCAAAATACCTTAAAATATTTAAAAATATATATACTGTACTCTGTGATATTGAGCACAGTATATGTGTTAAATAAGACTTATTGGGTTTTGGTTGTTCCCATAGGGTAGTTCCAACAGAAGCTGTTCCCAATGAGGCCTGTTTTTTCATGCAGAGACTCATGTTATGTTTTACACCATCAATTTTAACAAAATGCCCAACACCACTGAAAGATATTCTGCCAGTGTTTTGAATTTTGGGGATGTTTAGAGGTTTTCTAGTTTTGTCTTTTTGATGATTTTTCTTTGTTTTGTTTTTTTTTCTCTGTTATGCGTCTTAGTGTCCCTTGACACTGGCTTTGTACTTGGGGCTGCATACCTGTTTTTTTTCCACATCTAGCCCATCTTGTCTCTGTGATTGTAACGCTGTCTGTCTCCTCAGTTGTGTCCATGTGTCTGTCTGGTCTCTCCATCATCCCTATTTCATTCTGTCAACTTAGTATGACCTGGTCCTCGTCCCGCTCCCAGTGCTGGTTACTTCCTGTCTTATTTTGATAGTCTTTAATCACGTGTGCATTATGGTCAGTTTTGCTTCCCCTGTCGCATTAAATAATTATTTTGCAAATGAAAATATTTAACTTTATTTACTGTCTAACAAGTCCTGCGTCCTCTTCGTACCTGCTACACAACTATTCCACGACAAATTCAGCTGCAAACCATGACACAACCTCCAGCATCTTTTATAGATGGCTTCATACACTTAGTGTTTTACCTCTCTCCCGAACTTAATACATATTGAAAATGATTCAAACCAGAAATTTAAAATTTGGACTAATCTTGCCATAAATTGTGTTGCCACAGATTTTTAGTCCAGTTCTTTGATAATCTGGCATACCTCAGCCTTTTGTCCCCTTTCCCTTTCTGTGAGAATGACTTCGTGACAGCCACCCTTCTGTCAAGGTTAGCAGGACGAGAGGAGCCAGATGCAGAGCTCTAGATAACTGGAGGCAGTGTGTTTTATTTACAGTGCTCAAAAACAGTTCCCAACATGAAAAAAGGTGCAAAGTCCAAATAGAGCTCTTCTCTCATGATAATCCACAGTGCTCCATCTCCCCAGACCTTCCACTCCATCCTCAAACTCTTAGAAAAGGAGAGCGACACACAGCAGGTGAGAAGGCTTCCTAGCTGACACAATTTTACTTTCATAGAGCTCACATTACTACCAGGCTTAGGCTTTGCTTAACTGGGTGAAAGGCCACTCTCTCAAGTTGAACACAGGATACACACACACACAGTTAAGAGGCCAGTTCGAGTAGAGTTCTTTTTTCTCTCCTTTTGTCCCTGATGTGTGTACTTTCACTGTTTTCTTTTTGGCGCAGCCACGTCTGCAGCCCAAAGCAGCAGCAAAATGATGGGAAACTCTGGCTCCTTGGAAGCAAAATATAAAGAAATGTACCTGTGATCACTCATCTGGCTGCTTCCCTGGGTGTTTGGTTGCAAGTGCATTCTTTACATTTCTTCCACTTTTCCACACTCTCAAACTAAATTCTGACATCATTGCTTTAATCCAATCATCATCTCCAAACATTGCCTTCTTCAAGCCAATCAGCCTCCATTCTGTTTACTTTAAATCTCAATACTCTTCTGCCAGTCTCCATGTTAGACTCTCATTCACACAACCATCCTCTGTCCATCTCTGCCTCAACCTGGTCTCTCAGAGCTCCACCCATGCCTCCATTGTTATCTTCACAACCACCAGCTGTGAAATGGGGATATGTGAACTATTATGGACCCAAATGAAAAGCACAGGAAGCAGGAGTAAACTCAAAATGAGAATTTAATGATGATTAGTCTAAAAATGCAGAAACAAATGGGGACCTGAGTAACAGTATTGAAATGCCAGGAAATACTGAAACACAGGGGAACTCAGAATAGGGATACACAGAACCGGTGCTCACACAGTCATGAGGGACGAGACAGCCAGAGACATTATGTACACTCAGGGTGACGAGAGGAGAGACAACAGGGGCAAAGCATAGGCATAATGAAGTTGGGGAAATAAAATATAGCACAAGACACAACAAGAGCTACAAAAATAAAACAGGATGATACAAGCAATCGGGGAATAAGGGTTTCCTTGAGAAACGGGAGGACAGAATTACTAGACAGAAGAACGTAGAAAGGCAAAGGACAAACACAGTTGTGACTGAAACAAACAAACAAAAAAATACAAAAGGGAACTAACTAAAGCAAGCATCAATAGTAATTAAAACTAACAAGAATCGAAGCCTCAACAAACAATGTAAAAAAAGAAAGATCTTGGCAAACAGTACTGGCCCATCGTGTGGTAGTGTAACTTAAACATACATGTCCATTTCACGCTTAGGAGATGCAACGCGTGGCATCCACACATTAGAGCAGTGGGTCTATTACATGCTTTGGGTTGATATTAGGTTGGACCCAAATAACTAGGCTATTAAATAAAACAGAAGAAACTATACAAACTATACAAAATGCAAGACATAACAACTGAAATAATTAAATAATAACTGAATGCAGGCTAACCAAGGAATACAGAAACTCAAGCCCAAGGATAACTTGAAATGCAGGACATCAATAAACAGGCAAAATGCAAACAGGCTACAGGAACGGTAACAATAAATAATAAAGAAGCTGACAACCCCATTCACCAGAGAGACATGGAATAAAAGTTAAAAATAAAACATTCTCACAATCTAAAAAGAAACATCAACTCACAAAATCTCAAAACCCAGGCTTCAAAACCCAGAGACAATGACACCAGCATCTAGACCCCCCCAAATTCCTATAATTTCTGCTCTACTATGATGGGTCATCACAGTCTAATCACCAAATAGCATAGTTGAATTCTGTATCATAATAAATCATGCTCAGTTCTTCCAAATTATCTCTCCTTTCTGAAATGTGGGTGACTCAGTACTTCTATCAGATAATCTATTGGAAAGTTCAGAGCCACAGTACATGCATGCAAATGACTCTGGTTTATACTAACATTTGTTAGCTGGCACAGTTTACCATAGCAACGTAAAAAAAAAGTGTAAGAGAAGTAATAGAAGAAAAGTACAGCAATCATAAAGTGATGATAGTCCATATTGTGGAGATGTCCCTGGGAAACATTTCATGGTTATCCATTAAAATTATTCGTTTTTCCTTCTTGACCAGAGGAGTGGACTTACTAACCAATCACCATCCACGGCAAAATGCTGCAGGGGTGATGAAAAACAAAACAAAAAAAAACCGCCCGACCACAAACCTGACAGTAATTTCCTGGGAGTTCAGTTAAATTTCAGTGAATATTCTTTAATGAGTCTCAGTCTATCTTTCTGCATCTTGGGACTGACCTGGATTAATCTCCCTTGACACTTCATATTCTTTTCATAAGTGAAGTCAATGAAGATGCTGAAAATTCAGGCCCCGTCTATATGTCCGTGTTCGGTTTTTTAAATGTATTTATTCTTTTTAAAGCTCTCTATAGTTGCTAACT
Organism: Pelvicachromis taeniatus; assembly: GCA_015108175.1. NCBI lineage: Eukaryota > Metazoa > Chordata > Actinopteri > Cichliformes > Cichlidae > Pelvicachromis > Pelvicachromis taeniatus. The sequence goes on along the minus strand of VURO01018580.1, from coordinate 3,894 downwards.
TCATTGACATATTTCTTTTTGCATGTTTTTGCCCCACTGCAATATGGCATGCACTGGAGTTATGTTCATGCTACAGTGCTATTTGTCAATAAGGACAAACTTCTGAAGAAATTATACAACTTGTCCCGATTTGCTACACCTCAGCAATCTTGGAACACTGCAACAAATATTACAGATTATGTGAGACAACTGAGGCCCTGATCTCCCCATGTGAGGCGTCTAATCAAAACATAGTCTGCAGAGTGTGAACAAGTATGGGAGACTATAAATAAACCAGAACCAAACTGCCTGTCTTTCTTCAAACGCAGCTCCGGCTGGGATCGCGCAAGCGTGTCCAATCTAGAGTGCCTAGACGATGCGAACATCTTTTGAGGATGACACGTCAGTCAAACGTACAGGAAAACAATGAAAAGCGATGAGGCATGGAGGAGATCGACTGGTTGAGGTGTCAGTCAGTGCACAAAGGATACACAGGGAGAGGATACAAGCATGCAAACAAACATATGACAGTTTGTATATTTGTATATTATACTCAGAAATTGCACAATATAAAGGATCACAATAATTTAAATACATTTACCCAACTGAGACACTGAAGTCCTGTGTGTTCTACGTCATTTACACGTGCACACCGTTTTGGAATCAATGAAAGGCATGCACAGGAAGAGCACTACATTTTAAGGAAAAGGAGATGAGTGGGTTGGAAAAGAGACAGGTACAGAGGAGTATGTAAAAAGGATATTTAGACAGAAAATCAAAGTCATGCAAGAAGCAAACACTCTTCAAGAGAGATTGACTGTATGTAAGAGATTGTTGCCACAGAGAGGAAGAGGGAGTAAGGTACACAGTGGCAACAGGGATTCAATTACAGAGTATTGTTCTGACTCCCACTCCCTGAGACACCGGCAAACATCAGTCTGTCAGTGTCAGCAGCAGGAAGGGAGGAGTGTGCGCATGTGTGTGCGTGTGTAGTCATGTGCATATATATGAATATATTGTACCTTAGTTACATCTATGTGCCATCTCAGCATGAACGAAACGTTCCGGCGGTAACAGTCTTTGTGGTCGAGGTGAGCCTGGCCTGAGGCAAGCCCTCCAGATAACTGGCAAAGATATGACAGGCTCCATCTCCAAGCTAACACCCACATCAGTCATTCTTTCATCAGTACAACTGAGAGCTCTGCAAGGATTGAGAGAAACAAAGAAAAGGACAGAAAAGTGACAAGGGAGACCAGTAGAAAAGACTGGAAATAAAAAAAAGGCCGTGATTAAAATAGCAAGGAAGGAAGCAGGCAGAGGCAAATATTTATGTAAAGCAAGAATGAAGCTGCTGCTGCTGTACCAAACTGCCAGGGTTTCTCTGACTATCTGAAGAGGATATAATTTGACACTGTCATCCAGTGGAACAATTTGCAAAAAGTAAATGTGCAGGTGAAGAACAGAAAGTCAAAGAAAACTTTATTGTCAATGCTGCAAGATGTACAGGACATGCACTAGATCGAAATGCCACTCCCCTCTGACCCATGATGTAGAACAGGAATCAATCAAAAATTAAATTAAGCTAAATAGAAAGCTAAGATTATGTGATACTGATACAGAAATAAGAGTACAGTACATAAGCTCAAAAGATATATTAAACTTACAATTATTATTATCTATATTATACATTTATTGTTATCTATATATAAAAAAATATGAGGTATACAAGGATTCCTACAGCCAATTTTTAATAAAGGATTAAAATCCTAAAAAGTGGTTGCAGTGTCCCTACAACAGGGGCAGTAATGTTCTTTATGTAAAGTGAAGTGGCTGTTACTGGATGTAAGGTGCGTGCGTGCGTGAGTGTGTGTGTGTGTGTGTGATACAGTCTTCTTGAAGGTAGAATGGGGAGCTGGCAGAGAGGAAAGGGAGTTCAATATCCTGACAGCCTGTTGGATAAAGCTGTTTTTCAGTCTGCTGGAGGAGGCACAGAGGCTTCAGGACCTTCTTGAAGGCAAGGGACTGGAAAAGTTGTGTGAAGGGTGGCTGGACTGGCACACAATACTGATAGCTTGGCGGGCTTGGTGCGTGTTATAAAGGTCCTGGAGGGAGGAGAGCGAGGCACCAGTGATTTTTCTTGCTGTATTTACTATGCGCTGCAGGGTTCTGTGGTTGGCGACAAAGGAGTTTCCAAACCATCCAGTGAGGCAGCAGGTCAGGATGCTTTCAGCAGTGTCTCAGTTGAAGGAGCACATGATGGGTAACCAGGGCTTTCGCTCTTCTCAGTTTGCAGGAGTAGTAGAGGCATGCTTTGCATTCTTGGCCAGTGATGCAGTGTTGTGTGTCCAGGAGAGGTCCTCTGTGATGAACACACCCAGAAATTTGGTGCTCTCCACAGCAGAACCACCGATCGTGAGCAAGTGAATGCTGGGTGTGCACTCTGGTATCACAAATCTCCAATCTCCTTCATTCTCCACATTTAAGGAGAAATTGTTTGTCACTGCATCCCATGGCCTGTTGATTCACCTTGCTTCTATAGTGTGTCTCACTGTGGCTCATGAGTCCCACTAAAGTTGTCTAATCTGCAAATTTATTGATGATGTTATTGTTAGTGTGGAGTGCAATCATGGGTCAGCAAAGTGAAGACCAGGCGACTAAGTACACATCCTTGAGGAGCACCAGTGCTCAGCATGATGGTGCTTGATGTTGTTGCCGACCAGAACTTCTTGTGGTGTCTCACTGAGGATGTCCAGCAGCCAGTTAAAGAGAGAGCTGTACAGGTCCAGAGGAAGGAGGGATCATATGTGTGGCATGATCAGCCTTTTAAAGGACTTCATGATGATGATGAGGGTCAGCGTAACGGGGTAGTCACCTAAGCAGTCTTTCCCACGTGATCAGGTATTTTTGCTGGACCAGCTTTTCTGTATATATTTATATACTGCTCATGTATAGCAATCCTCATGTATAAACTGTATGTATATAATAACTAGTAATCGATCTCTTATTTATTCCATGATTTATTCACTCTGAACCTTAAATATAAACATGCTATATGTGTTGTTCTTGTCTGTGTCATGTTGCTATTGTCAGTATAGCCTGTTGACTATTTTGTTACATACACTGAGAACAAATAAATAGCCGGAACTCAATTCCTTAATAATCTCATCAATAAAGCTGATTCTGAGATTGCACTCTCCAGTTTCCTCTGTTTCCCATGCACCATGGGATGTATGGTTGTGATGTAGGGCTGCATGGCTCAAGACTGAAACATTCATAACTAGAAAATGTGCATTTCGGAGAACAAAATGCTGGGTGGATGCTGTGCCGAACCTTCAACTGTATGTCGATAATAGCTGGAAATACCTGGCACTCATACATGTACATTATTTCGGCAGCAAGCAGGGAACCAGTGTGTTGTTATAGTCAATAAAACAAGACAGGCAAAATGTATTTAAGGACTATATTTATTTGAAATGTCAAAATACGCAGACAATCCAGCCAGGTTCAGCTCGACACATAAGCGTAATTAAAATGGGGTTTATGAATCTGTAAAATACGGTGTCTAACGTTAAATACCCGTTAGTCAACGATGTTCGATCTTCGTTAATGTTGTTTAAAGAACAACATTACGTCAAACACAACGGTTTTGTAATGACATTTATCCGTACACATGCAAAACATGAATGAACAGTACTCATCTGTAACATGTAAGTTGTCTTTTAAAATCCTGTCCGCAGATAAAGTGTTGAAATGTAAGAAACGGGATAAGCTAAAAATGAGGAGAATATTATTATGCCAACAAAGACAACAAAAGGTGAAAAAACATTCTAGTAGAGTCTCTGGGACTGTGACCTTTGACTTTTCAAAGGTGCTTCTTTCCTCACCGCCTCGTTTTCTCCATCCCCACCCTGGTCA
>VURO01018579.1:0-15733 GCA_015108175.1 Pelvicachromis taeniatus | reverse complement strand
GGCTGGACTCTCCCTTAGGGATAGGGTGAGAAGTTCGGCCATCCGGGAGGAGCTCAGAGTAGAGCCGCTACTCCTCCACATCGAAAGGAGCCAGTTAAGGTGGCTCGGGCATCTGATAAGGATGCCTCCTGGACGCCTCCTGGGTGAGGTGTTCCGGGAATGTCCCACTGGGAGGAGGCCCCGGGGCAGACCCAGGACACGCTGGAGAGATTATATCTCTGGGCTGGCCTGGGAACGCCATGGTGTTCCCCTAGATGAGCTGGAGGAGGTGGCTGGGGAGAGGGAGGTCTGGGCTTCTCTGCTTGGGCTGCTGCCCCCGCGACCTGGCACCGGATAAGCGGAAGAAAATGGATGGATGGATGGACATTTCTTGCACATCAATGAATTTTGTTCGCTCAAAGTCATTTTCTCTTCAAAATGCAACATTTGTGCTTACAAAAAATATTTACATGTGCTCAGAATAGAGGCACAAAAACAACTATGTGATTATTTATGTTTAAACATGGAAGTCTGAGAAAGCAGCTGCACACCACACAGTTAAGAAAACAAAGAGAAGCTGAACACTTGGTCCTTCCAGTGTAACACAAATTCATTTAAACCTTAAGGACATCAATCTGTCCCAAATATAAACCAGTGTGGATCCGTTTCATGATTCCATCTCATTTTGCCTCCTGACTGATTATTCTCTAGTTTTGCTTTTTGCTGGTGTTCCTGTCACCACTGGCAGTATGAGACACCAACCAGTAATCAACCTCATTTCTTCATTTTCTATCTTTGGTTATTTGGGTTTGTTTTTTTTGGGTTTTTTTTGTTGTTTGTTTGTTTCTTAAATTTCAGAGGTTTGTATTTTTTCTTTATTCGGTTACAGTTTTTTTTTAATAAAATTACTTTTTGTTTTTGCCACATTATGTAATAAACATTATTATTCAAATTGTAATATTTTATCCTCAAAGCAATATGTGGAATATATTTCAGTCCTGTTGTCAGCAGAGATAATACGTAGAATAGAAGAAACATGTCAGGAGTATGTTGATTAGACCACGTTGACTTCATAGTTTTAAAAGGACATGATGTGAGCTAGTGCAGGAGTATCCCTCACTGGAACATAGATTCTGGCAGAGTTTAAAAGTGAAGAGTGAACCTTATGGTTTGGATTTGAGCTTAGTAGGAAGGTTGTGCTGATATAAATGTACTGAAAATTAACAAAGTTCATCCTTTTTCAGATGACAGCGGGTTGTATGCACAGGTCTCCCACAAAAGAGCTAAAACAAAGAGAGACAACAGTAAGGAATAATATTTTTTTCTTGTTTTGTTATGAACCAAGCAATCATCATTAACCATTACCATTACTTCATCATTTTAAGAGGGTAGTGATGATATCAGTTAGATATCATTGTATTACGGAGTCACTGACCTTAATGACCAGGGGTGGAGGAGGGTTGAACTGATCTGACACTGAAATAAGAAAGAGACATTTTTAACAATGACAGCAACAGGTTGTCATCAAATGTCATCGTCATTAGAGCGAAAACCTCCAGTCAGTTCCTGTGATGAGATACGGTAGTTGTTAACTGATATAAAGGAAATTAAAGGCACTCAAGCTTTTTATCCTGATCATCTGTCCATCCTCTTATAGATGACAGCCTGTTGTACGCACAGGTCCGTTACACTAAAGCGAAACCCAAGAGACAGAAAGGTAAGTAATGTGATAAAATAAGCACCTTATTTCTTTTGCTTTGGATTTACATATTTTTACACACCAACGAAAACTGTATAAATAAATCAAGTCGTCACTTTGAGGTTCTTGCAATGACATTTGACAAATCATTTCTTTGTTTGCAGGAAAACCAGCTCCTGCTGCAGCTGATGAAACAGTTTATTCTGACGTTAAATCACAAACAGCTCTCGGTAACTGTGCAGAAATCAAATAGCTTACATGTTGTGATTTGTTGCTGTAATTATTAACTCAAATAAGTTTTAGAGGAAGTAAATTCAGTTCTGAATCACCTTTAACAAGTGAATTGTCCTGCTTTATTTCTTTCAGATTAATAACAAGATCTGGGTCTGCAAAAGAAAAAAACTGGATCGGTGACAAAACTGAGTTCATTTTATTTGAATTTAAGAGATCATTGGAGAAAATGACATTATACAGTGTTTCATAAAAAAATCAAAAACATTTCATCATAATAGCACCAAGGGATGATCTGGCTTTAAGACCAGGATGCTTTTCACACATGAACTTTCACTGAACTGCAAGTGTTGTTACATGTAGACTACGCAATAAATAAATAAGTAAGTAAATTAATTATTAAGTAAAATTATTAAGTAAAATAAACAATACCTTTAAATGAAAACGATCAACCTACAAAGGGCGGACTTCAAATACACATCAACGTGAAAAAATGACGGCACCAACTCAAAATGATACTCAGTAGTCGGTTTGGCCTCCATGTGCTTGCGTACATGCCTGACACTGTTGGAGCATACTGCTAATGAGGCGATGGTGTCCTGGGGATCTCATCTCGGATCTGGACCAGGGCATCACTGAGCTCCTGGACAGTCTGAGGTTCGACCTGGCAGCTTAAGATGGAGAGAAGCAAAATGTCCCAGACATGTAGGATTTAGGTCATGAGTGTGGGGGGTCAGTCAGTGGTATCAGTTCCTTGATCCTCCAAGAACTGCCTGCAAACTCTCCCCACATGAGACTGTGCTTTGTCGTACCAGGAGGAACCCGGGACCCACCTTACCAGTGTAGGATTTCTCAATTGGTCCACAAACTCTTGAGACTGTGCTGGGAGACATAGCAGACCTTCTGGAAATGGCACACATTGAACCTAAATCCTAGAGGAGTTGGACTGCCTGTTAACCTCTGTAGCTTCCAGGGATCGTCTCATCCCACCGGTAGCGATGATGACCCTAGCCAAATGCAAAAATACTGAAAAAACAGTCAGAAAAGATGAGGAGGGAAAAAATCTCCTCTACCTGTAAAAGTATTACTGATTTGGGTGTTGTCTCATTGTTGCCCCTCTAGTGCAACTATTGTTGTTTCCTCTGTCTTTTCTAAAATCAATTGATGTGCATGAGAAGCATACACATTTCTTTCCATCCGGATGAATTAAGCATCACTTGACGTATTTCTATAAAACTGCTTTTCTTCTTTTAACAGTTTTAGGAAAAGAGCAACTTTTTTTTAATGTAAGTTGCCTGCAGAGCTGCAATCATGTTACATGAATATATGTTTCCTATAAGACAAATCAGTTTGTATGAACTTCATTTATTGTTACATCTACAGTCTTGTTTGTTGTAAAACATGTTCAAGTTGTTTGCACCCTTGTTCTTGTTTCTGTGCTTCATTGCTCCAAATAGATAAACATCAGACACGACTGTTATCGTCCACATATTTTATTTTCTGTCAGTGTAAGAGTTCTTCATCTCAGCTGTTACCAGCTGCTTGTTTAAAGTGGACTTTTTATTGTAGGGTGTTTACCTTACAAAATAAAGCATTTTGAGGTGACTGTGAATTGTTGTTAAATAAACAACACTGATTCAAACTGACATAGATGATTGTGTTTTAAAACAGTAAAGTGAGTAAAGTGGTATCAGATCATACATGGCTGGGAAATAGTCATAAACAACTGTACACGGAAAGAGAAGAACAGAAATAGTAAATATATGTAGAGTCTGACTACAGTGTTTACACTTTAAAAGAGGAGGCTAGATGTCGATTTTTTAAGAGGAACCAACAAATAACTTTATTTTTGATTGGTAGGTTGGTGGTTTGATTTCCTGGCTCCCCGAGTCTGCATGCCAAATATCTGTGGGCATGATAGTAACCCCAAGTTGCTCTCTGATGCAGTGCATGACTGTGTGTGACAGTTAGCTAGAAAGCACTTAAAGCATGCAATAAAGTGGTTGTGGGAATTGGTGTGAATGTGTCATGTTGTAAAAAGTGCTTTGAGTGCTCTGGGAGAGTAGAGAAGTGCTATATAAGAATCATTCCTGTTGTGGACAATGTGGATTTTAATGTATGTTTGGGGGCGTTGCACCCCGGAACCTTCAGAGGTTTAAACACCTTTTTGGTCCATGGTCCATGGTCCAGGCTTCATCTAGATTTTGCCGGCCTTTTTTTGGGACACATGTTCCTAGTGTTGGTAGATGCACATTCAAAATGGCTGGATGCTCACATCATGCCAACCATCACAGCCCCAGTTGTTACAGACACGCTCCGGAGAATATTTGCAACACATGGATTACCTGAGGCGGTGGTCACGGACAATGGGCCCACGTTCATGAGTGGAGTTTTCCAAGAATTTATGGAAAGGAACGGGATCAGGCATATCCACACTGCACCTTACCACCCTTCCTCCAATGGCTTAGTAGAACGCGCGGTGGAAACACTGAAAGACGGTCTGAAGAAAATACCAGGAGGTGTAATTGGTGTATGAGGTGTCAGAATCGAATCACACCTCATACAACCACAGGCTTGTCACCAGTGCTGATGGGGAGGAAGCCCAGATATCATCTGGATCTTCTTCGCCCAGATGTGGGGGCCAAAGTCGCCCAGTCCCAAGAGGAGCAGAAAGTGAGACATGATCTACATGTCAGAGGCCATGTTTTCAAGCAGGGGGACTGTGTGTATGTCAAAAACTTTACTGGTGGGTCACTGTGTCTGCCTGGTGTCGTTCATCACAGTTCGGGGCCAGTTTCTTTTGTCGTGGACTTGTTGGATGGCCGCCGAGTGTGCAGGCACAAGGATCATGTGAGAGCCCGGACGGATGGCGCGGGGACGAGGGCTCAGAGTGGTTCACACATATATGGTGGAGACAGGGCTGTGGACATTGGGGGGCCTACAAGTGGTTCACCCGAACGGGAGATTGTGTCAGCACCCCCTGAGATTGGGATTGGTTCTTCTGTATCACCAGAAGGGCTGGGGGAGCAGTCTAAGTCACCTGATCTGAACCCAGCCACAGGAGCGCAGCAGGCTCCTAACCTGGAGAACCCGACAGCAGGGCTGAGGAGGTCAAAGAGGCAGCACAAGCCCCCTGATAGACTGAATTGTTAAAAGAATGTGGTGTTTAATTCTTCCTCTCTGTTGTGCATATGCATAATTGCTGTGGTGAGTTGATACTTAAGGGGGGGTGTTTTAAGACTGCCAAACGGCAGGGGTGCAACGCCCTCGGAACCTTCAGAGGTTTTTCAGGGTTTTCCCGGTGGGAATGTTATGTGGGGAACAGGTTCCTGTATGTTCGTAGCTAACTGTTGATGTTAGAAAAGTGGTCAGTAAACGTCCTGAAACTAGCACCCGAGTTTGTGAGCCTTATTTTCCTGAGGTTATAACAAGTCCATTTACCAATCAGTCCATATCTTTAAATAAAACAGATGATGTTGATCAAGTAACTTGTTCTTTAGACAAATTCAGTGATACATATTTATTTATTTGTATATTTGTTCAGTTTCAGAAAAAAATACACCATCCGGTATTTTCCTGTAAATATAGAAAGATTGTCTCATTCTTGGCTTTAAACCAAGAAGCAGGATTGTGAAAGTGTTTAGACAGCAGATATGATGAATCAAAGCTAATAATTACAGTACATGACTTTAAAATCATAATAATAAATGAACTTTTTACTGTCTTCTCATCTTACAAACAAACCAGTGCTGTCAGCGTTAAAGCGTTAGCGTGAGCAGATTCGCGTTAGCGCATCGAAATTGGCACAGCCCGTTAACGAGTTAACACTAATTAATCCATGCTAGGTGTTACTCGGTGTTAACGTGTTAATGCAGCCTAAACACTTTAACGCCGTCAGCACGACTAACACAATTAACAATTAACCCATCTGGAGCGCAGACTGACTAAAAATACCTGAAATGTCTCTGTCAATGCATTTCAGGCAGTCTGTCCAAAATGTGTCCATTCTGTGCTATAAATGGGTTGAGTGTGTTAAAGATTTTAATCGCGTTTAGCCGCGTTAAAGCCATAATAACACAATAATTATAATAATAACATAATAACACTTCTCTGTTTGTCTTTGCCGTGGAATAATCATTCTGTCGGTGCAGATCTCTCTGTGTGTATCGAGCCGCTTGAGATTAAAATAACAATGTGTGCTTGCACTCGGAAACCTGCAATACTTTCATCACCACTCCCAGATCTCTAATACAGCCACCATCTGCTTAGCCTGTTTTTATTCACGTAGCTGTAAATAAACCTGTTACACACCTGTTACAGTGCTCTGTGAGTGGGTTTATCATTCTGCGTTTCCCTTTTTGAGGGAACAAAATAATAAAAACACCGTCAGAGATGAACAGATCTTGTGACCTCAGTAAAGTGCTATCACTGAATTGTCAGTGGCAACCAACAAATAATTGTTAATAACTTCCAGCTTCAAATCTAAAAACATTTTAAAAGACTCTGTATTGGAAACATATATGTGATGAAATTGAAGGAATTAATGCTGATGAGAGTAGTCATCACACACACTCAAATTACTAGACGTTGAGGTAGAACCCCAGGCTTTGTGGGTGAGTTTTGTATATTGTATTCTTGTGTTGTTGTATTTTGAGTTTTATATTTGCTTACTAGTAGCTTTTATCACTGGTTAGTTTAATTGAGTTTATGTTCTCAGGACTTCATAGATTTAGTTATGTTGGTCCTCTTCCTGGTTATAGTTTGTGATATTCTGTTCCTCTTTTTCAGCCATCTTGCTTAAGTCTTTGTTTACGTTTCTTCTGCATCAAGTTTTGATGTTTGTCTCAGTGTTGGTTCCTGTTTTATTTTGATGGTCTCTCATCTCTTGTGCATAATAATTCGTTTAACTTGCCTTGTCTCATTCTTCCTGATTTGTTCCTGCTGTTTTTCCCACCTGTTTCTCTCGCTTTGTTACCTTCTGTGTATCTACTGTTTGAGTTTCCAATTTTTTTTTTACACTTGCCGTGTTGGGAAATAGACAAATAGGAGGAAAGCTTATTTTTCTCTGCTTTAAATGAGACCACATTCATCTAATGTAAGGCAATGGTACACCATAACACAACAGGAACTACTACAGTAAACCCTTTCACAGTTTGAACTATCAGTCATCAGAATGAATGATAATCTGCCAACTTTAAGGTCCATTAAGTGTCATTTAAAGCACCGATGTCATTAGAAGTAGGTATTTTAACTACAAATATTTTTCTTTGTCATGTATTATTCTTTTCCTTAACAGTTAACACTGCATATGTTACAGCTGTTCTTTTCTAACCTGTATTCATCTGCTACTGTGCATGAGATTTAATTTAATTAATGTATTTATTCAGCGTCTGTGTATATTCTCAGTCATCCACGTCCTGATACTCTTAAAAAGAAGGCGACTGGACATTTTTTGAAGACATTTCAACTCTCATCTAAGCGACTTCTTCAGTTCTGAAATCAAAAGTTGGCACGTCACAGGTATTTAAAACCTAGCGCGGATTGTTTGTTAGGAAGTGATCACTGACCCACTATTAATCATGTGTGTTGAGCCAAGGCGTGGGTCATTACCAGCAGAGGATGCACATGAAACCACTGTAAGACCTCTCTCCACCCTATCATATTATACGTCTCATTGGGGAAAGGTTTGAGTGGGGTTAGAAGCACCTGGAGAGGGATTGTCAAGACTGCATTATAGGTGGCTGACAGTTGGTGTCGTAAGCCACCACCTCTGTTCAGTGATGGTTGTACGTAGCGGTCTTTTTGCAACATCGAGTGACCTTTGACCTTTAGATTCAGATGAGTATTGTTCTATTAAGGTGGCTCTCCACTCTCGTGTGTAGTGCAGTGAGCAGTTGTCACTACACTGCATGCACTAACTTGCTTGTGTTTGAGAATCTTGGCTGTGGGATGAGTTTCTGCGACAAACCTGCTACATAATGATGAGTTTGTTGTTTCATTTGCCATTTTGTTTCTTGGTGAAAAAAGTATCTAAGTTGTAGTCTTTCGATGTAAAATTTGTTCCTCTGTCATGCAGACAGTAACTATTTTCTAAAATTTTACTCTCTTCTTCCTCATTTCTTAAAAAAAATACAACAGTGGACCTTTTGTTCAAAACCACAGGAGAGACAGATGCTGAAATATATTTATAAAACCTGTTGATCTTTAACTTCATGGCATGTTTAATCGCACAGCTTTCCTGATTGATTATAAATATATAAAGAAGTTTGTTGCTGTATGTAGAAAGCTCAAGGTCTGACATGACACTGATCTAACAACACATTGGAAGGTGAGAAAAGGAAGTTCATTGGCTACATGTACACATGCTAACTGTCAGTGCCTCTTGTTTTTTAAAGCATTTAGCTATCATGGTGATTGTTTGAGCCATTGTCCCAGAGAAAATCTACGTTCAGGCTAGAATTCAGTTTTTAAATTAAACCATTGGTGACACTCTTGTGATCTTAAAAGACTTCTATGACAAATCATTTTCCCAAGCTTAATGATCTGAGCAGTTACAATTTTGTTTCAGAAGCAGGGATCATATATCATGTCTCTCTGCAGTAAAACGGGAAGTGTCATCAGTTAAAAATAAGACATGTGATCACTGTGCTAGTATAGGGCTTATAAAAGAGAAGTAACAGTGAAGAGCTGAACACAGAAAACCAGGCTGTAGAAAACCTCCACTCCCTTTATCAGATGAAACATTAATATTTTCTCACATTGTGTGTTTCTCACTTCTGTTTCAGTGTTTCTGTTGTGAGCAGCAGTGACAGACTTTCAGCGCTCAGTGTGAGGATGGGGCTCACTGTGCTCAGTGTATTGTCCTTATTCTGTGAGTATAAGTAACCTTCTTTATTTAACCAATAAACACCATATTGAGTGCCTATTTTTTGTCCAACTATTGCTACTTATGGTCAAATTCTATTCATTAAAATGGCTTTCATTTGAGATACGAGGCCACTGATGATTGAAGGATGTGAATTTTATTGCAGTGCTGAATATTACCCTCTGCTGTGGAGACGCTCAAGGTAACTGAACAGTATTCTTGCTTTTCTATTTTTCTATGGATTGATGTGTAAATAACATTGTTTTGGTTTTTTCATTTATACTCATTCATTTTTACACATTACTTTCAGTTGTAAATACATAAAGTATTGCTATAATGTGAGAAATCTTCCTCTTCATTAAACCAAAATCTGGGCTGAACTTTTTCTGTGTATTTACGTTCATGTTGGATTTCAGATGCTGAGCTGAGCCTTAAACCAAACGTGTCCCATTTATTTGCTGGAGAGTCCGTAACCTTCATCTGTGACATGAGAGAGGGAAATGCCTCTGACTGGTTTTACAAATTTAACTGGAATGGTCAAGAAATGGTCGGCTTCCGTAAAAGTAGCTCCTACTCACTTAACCTGACAGCAAAGCTGAGCGGGAATTATCAATGTATTGGTCGTCGCAATCGCTCAACATTTTTTTCAAAACAGAGTAATAACCTCACTCTATCCATATCGGGTAAGCAAGCTATTGTATCATATTTATTATTAGGCTTTCATTCACCAGTAGCACAGCTGTGGTAAATGTGCCACTCCAGCATCAGAGCTTCAATTTGTCTTATTCTAAAGTTTCTGTTTTGTTTTTTTCCTTTATTCTTGTTGATGTAATGATACATAGCAGGCAGTGGGGATAAGCAGAAATTTCCTTCTAGGTTACAGACTCAGAGCCTAACCTGTGAACGCTACAAATGCAGCAGGAAGTGAATATATCAAGTCCGATGTAGCTTTCAGCTGAGCATTGTGGTAGCAAATGAGGAAGTAGTATGAAGTTTAGTGCAATAACATATAGTTAGGTTACATTAGGTATACTCTGATGTACATGAGATGCTGCCATCATGAATCATTTCACAGCCTTTTATTCTACACATTATGAGAAATTGTTAACGTTGAGCTTTTCCCAGAAAAATGTATTAAAACAACAACAACATGTTCTAAATCAAACAGCGCACAGACCCACGGCCACTATAACAGCAAACGGGACAACGATTCCAGTGGGGGGCTCGGTGACACTGACCTGCTCTGTTCTGGGCTCTACTGGCTGGACATATGAGTGGTTCAGACAAATCCCAGATTCTTATGAAGTGGTCATTGATACGAACAGTTTGCAAAACTTTATTCGCGTCTCAGACGAAGGCATCTATCGGTGCAGAGGAAGAAGAGGAAACCCAGTTTTCCTCACAAACCCTAGTGAAGTGTATCACATTCAGCAAACACGTGAGTTTGATAACTTTTTAAAAGAGTAAAATTATGCATTATTGCCAACATTTTACGTGTGAATTAATGGGATATTTGTGGAATGGAAAAAGTGTCCAACAGGACCTTTGTGACTCTGCAACACAACTGGACTCAGATATTCAGCGGTGAGATGATAATCATCAAATGTGAGGTCCAAGGAGGAGAAAACAATGATTGGCAGTATGAATGGAGAACAACAAGCTTAAAAACACCTCCCACACACAGCGAATACAACATTAGCAGTGCTTCATTCTCCTACGATGGGCAATATTGGTGTAAGGGTAGAAGAGATGTTTACTTCTCAACAGCTTGGAGTGATGCTTTTACACTAACAGTCTGTAAGTAAAATCATCTTTGAGCCTTGAGGTTTTCTATACTCTTTTTCATCTGTCCAACTATAGAAAAAACATCTTTATTTTACTCTAACAAACAGCAAATAAACCCAGACCCACAATTACTGCTGATAGAAGAACTATTCCAGCTGGAGGCAATGCAACACTCACTTGCTCTGTGGTGAGCCACAATGAGTGGAAATACTTCTGGTTCAGGCGTACCTCAGTCTTTTCAGAAATTCAGGTGATTAGAAACAAAGAACCAGAGAAAATGCTCACTGTCACGCAGGGAGGTATCTACTACTGCAAGGCAGGGAGAGGAAGCCCAGTTTTCTTCACAGATGAGAGCGATACAATCACTATTGAAAAAAGAGGTGAGTTTAAGTGTTTTAATTTGGATTAACATGGGATGCAGAAATGTTCAAAACTGGACCAATTAGATTTTTGTTTTTGTAAACAGTTTCCAACAAGGCAGTTGTGTCCCTGGATCCCAGCTGGCCTCTGATATTCAGTGGTGAGAAGATCACTGTTAGATGTGAGATTTATTTAGATTGGAGCACTGAGTGGGAGTATGAATGGAGTAAACCCGACTCAAGCACAGTTCTGACAAATGAGGCATACATAAATCTTACTGCATCTGTGATCAGCAGTGGAAGCTACAGGTGTATGTGTAGAAACAAACAGGAGCTGTATTCTGTGACAGAGTGGAGCGATGCCGTCACGCTGACAGTTTCTGGTAAGAACGTTTCATTTTGTTATTTCTATATAAGGCACAAGCTTAACATTTTATACTAACTGCCTAGTGCGAGGCATTAGTGATGTGTTGGTGCATCATTGATCATTTATAAAACCTAATGGAATATTATACATTGTAATTTATAAACAGATAAAATTGTTATTGTTCATTAATATTTTCATTGTTTATAAATGACCATTTCTAAATTAAGCATCAAGTATAAAACGCTTAGTTAAAATGAATGGTTGTAGTATGATGTAGAAAGTGTAAGCAAAAAAGGATTCTGATGCACATTTATGCATCTAAGGATTCATTTTTTTATAAACTACTGGATGTTCTGAAGTGATAGTGCTTCCTCATAAAGCATTTTCACTTGAAACATTAGAGCTGGTAGTGACTCAAGCAATTCTAAAAGGTTATTTTTGTAATTTTTACCTTTTTTTTCTTTTAAACACAAATTGATACAGAACATACAAACATTCACTGCAAAATTAACCCAACAAACTTAGACAGAATATTCAAATCTACAGCCACGACTCTCTCACCGGCTTAAAGCATTTATTTAAAGCATAAATGAGATATTGTGTCCAGCTGAAGTACAAGTAGAATCAAAAAAGAACTATGAATTCATTGGGATAAAGTTTAAAGTAGTTGTTATTGCAGAGAAGTTGGAGAAGACTGAAGGAACACTTTGAGGAACTCATGAATGTAGAAAATGACAGCGGGGATGGAAGGTTAAAGTGTTAGTGAATCAGGAAGTGCAGACGATTAGTAAGGAGGAAGCGAGGGCAGCAATGAAGCGGATGAAGAGTACAAAGGCGGTTAGTCCTGATGACACATCAGTGGAGGTATCGAGTTAAGAGAGGGCAGTGGACCTTTTAATCAGATTGTTTGACACAAGTCTGAGGAATGGAGAATTGATTGGTGCAGATTTTCAAGACCAAGGGTGACATGTAGAGCTTTATAGTAACAGCAATGAAGCTGACAAGCCATAACATGAACATATGGGAAACAGCTGTTGAAGCTAAGTTAAGAAGACCGATGATGATCAGTGAGCAAGCAGGATGAAGTCATGCCTAGAAAGAACACTGCAGATGTGATATTTGCTTTGAGAGTGTCGATGTAGAAGTATCGAGAAGAATTCATTGCAATTCAATTTAATATAAATTTCATTCACTGCTGAAGTGAAAGTGAACACAACGATATCTGAAGATATGTATATAGATAGATAGATAGATAGATAGATGTTTAGTCACCTGCTGTTAAATGACGTTCTTTCCCCAAAATAAATAATAACAAAATTAGACACTGATATGTGAATATTCCTAATTAAGAACTGAATATTCAATGTGGTCTCTTAATTTATTCTTAACAGTAAACGTGTCACCACCAGATGACTGCAAACATAAACTGAGTTTGATCAGATATATAACTGCAAATGTTAATATTTCATCCATGTGAAGCAGACATACATACTTGGTGCAGGTTTAGTGCTGCAGAATAAGATATACTGTGTATCCTTTTCAGTTAAGAATTATTGGTAAAACTGTAATTGTCTCTAAAACAAAGGGGCAGTATCATTTTACTGTAATTTTATTATCTATATGTTTTCAAATTTAAACAGGAAACAGACCAAAGGCCAGCATCAGTGCTGACAACAGAGTCTTTCTAGAAGGTGATACAGTCACCTTGACCTGCTCTGTGAAGCCATTTACTTCTGGTTGGAGTTACTACTGGTACAAAGGCAAGAAAACCTCAGAACCACTGACGATGGCACAAGTTGTTCTCCACTGATGGACAAATCAGTGTATCACAGGAAGGAGACTATTGGTGCAGAGGACACCGAGGCAACCCCATTTACTACACAGACTACAGTGATGTGATCAGTATTAAAAAAAACTGGTGAGTCATGGTAAATGTGTCTTTTTTTAAATGATAGAAGATGTTAAAAAGGTCTTTTTGTTTTATCTGTTTAACAGTTCCAAACAGACCTGCTGTGACTCTGGAGCACCACTGGCCTGCTGTGTATATAAGAGAGACCATCACTTTGAAATGTGAGATCCCAGGAGAAGACACTGAGTGGGATTATGAGTGGGCAACTAGCAGCACAGATCTACCTCCAAACCAAAATGAATACAAGATTAACTCTGTTTCTGAATCACACCATGGGTACTACTGGTGTAAGGGCAGAATGAGAAGTGCACAAGAGAATTCAACAATGTGGAGTGCATCCTTTGAACTAAACATAGTTTATAGTGAGTGAAGTGTAAATGTATGAATTGTACGCTTGCATTTATTAACAGGTGGAAGACAATCTGCCCTTAAGGATCTTGTACTTGATAGTACTCTGAAAATATAATTTCCCAACAGATGAACCCAGTCCTGTCCTCACTGTGTCTCCATCATGGCTGAGTCCTGGAGCCTCAGTAACTCTGAAGTGTGAGGTTGAACATCCGTCTGCAGGATGGAGCTTCTACTGGTTATAAAGCTGTTGGATGGGAGTCAGGCATGTATCACCCTAATGACTTGTTCTTTTCCGACTACGACTATTACCGCCCATACAGACGCCAAATTCCTGATAGAATAAATCACGTCTACAAGTATGAATTATTACCTGGAAGTATCAGTGGGACTGCACAGGACTCCTACATCATTCATGGACAGACACACACAGCTGGATATATGTGCAGGGCTGGAAGAGGAGACCCAGAGTATCACACTGACTATAGTGAAACAGCGTTTGCATGGTCCGGAGGTCAGTATTTTTGCTAATTCAAAAAGAAAAAATAAGTGTTATTATGGCATTCACAGTCTCCAATCTTGCAAGAAACAAATGACTGTTCTTGTTTTTCTCTAGATTTAAATCCAGCCGTTTCTCTCACAGTCAGTCCTAACAGAGTGCAGCACTTCAACTATGATTTAGTATCACTGAATTGTTCTGGAAACTCTTCTCAGTGGAGAGTGATGACATTTAATCAGTACGGCTACGTGAATGTAGAATGTAACCTCTTGGGGATAATCACCGAATCTACATGCAATATACATCATCCCTGGTATCAAGATGCCGTGTACTGGTGTGAGTCTGAATCAGGACAGTTCGGCAATGGAATCAACGTCACTGTGCATGGTACGTCTTTACAGGCCTAATTCTAAAAAGTTTGGACACTGTGTAAAATATAAAGAGAGAAAGAATGTAGTATCTATGTTTAAGTGTTTCAAAGTAGAAAGTCTATAATTCCAAGAAATACGTCATTTTGAATGTTGTGGCAGCAACACATGACAAAAAAGGACAGAGCCACCTTTACCACTGTGTAGCATCCCTACTTTTAACAACAGTCTTTAAACATATGGAGACTGTAGAAACCAACTTCTAGACTTTTGGTGAGAACAAAATTATCCAATTCTTTTCTGATAGAGGATTACATCTGCTCAACAATCCTGGGTCTTCTTTGTCATGTTCTTCATTTCATGATACACAAATTAGTTTCAACTGGTGAAAGACTGGGACAGCCCAATTCAGCTTCTGGACTCTTCTAATATGCAAGGCCTTTCATGAAAAAAAAAGTCATCTGAATGGGAGCATATTTTACTCTACAATTTCTATATGCCTTTCAGCATTGATGGTGCCTTTTCAGATGGGCCAAGCAACTCATATTCCATAGTCACTAATTCACTTTTACACCATCAGAGATGCAGACTTTAGAACTGAGCCCTAATAACAATGTGGATGGTCCCTCTTCTCTTTGCTCCAGAGGATGCGGCATTTATGTATTTTAAAAATAATTAAAAATTGTAATTTATCTGAACAAAAAAAATAATGCAGTGGCATTCCTAAATCATGTTCATGTATAGCTTCTTCTTTGCCTGTTAGACCCGTAGCCTGTATTTCTGAATGGCATAGCAACCTTGAAACATTGGCAAATCTTTAAAAGGTCAAAGGTGCTATCATGAGGACTCAAAAGTGTAAACAGAGTGTAATCAACAGTGAAGCGAGATACTGTACACGACTTAGTTTATATTGCATTAGGGGAAAAATTATTCTTACAGCGAGTCATCTTATTAAAATGTGTACCGTAAATTCCGGACTATAAGCTGCTACTTTTTGCACAAGCTTTGAACCCTGCGGCTTATTGTCTGGTGCAGCTTTTTCATGATTTTTGTGACATCGTAAGAGGATTTGTTTTGGTTTGGCATGTGATCAGACACCGAAAAGACTGATATGTTGGTCACATGTCCTTCTTCCAACCAAAGTAGTGCCGTACAAATTAGCGCGAAAAAGAGACTAGATTAGCAAGCTGGCTCTCGCTGGCCCTGTACCCATATCTGCAGCAGGTCTCCAAGGTGAACAGCCTCTGGCATGTTAGAACAAGGCAGCTAAGGGAAGTCGGCAAGTCAGATCCATTTCGGGATAAGGTCTCTGGTCGGGCGGCGG
>VURO01018578.1:0-21253 GCA_015108175.1 Pelvicachromis taeniatus | reverse complement strand
TCAGCCTGGTGCAACATGTAAGGATTGGCACAATTTGTTAAACTAACCTTAAGCATCAAATAAAATTCACTATTAGTAACATCATAGCACCCGCCCAGCAGTATAGAAACTCCACCATGATAGCTAGTACGCAGTACAAGTTATTGTAAGCAACTGTAAAATGTCAGCACAACGAAAATAAACTACAACTAAACTTGGTTTATATGTGACCCAGATAGACTGCAGTTCATAACTTCTTACCTGAAGTTCAGTTCCCCTGCCACTCGGACTGGCGGCCGCCTCAGGTCTCTCCTCCTCCTGCCTCCCCTTTCCCTCATCCACATGCTGCCCTCCACCACTTGCTGATGTTGCTAAATCTGTGGAAGCTCCACCATAGCCACCACCAAACAATTCAGTTATTTTTACACATTTGGCAGCGTCTGCCTGAAGGGCTTGTTTCTTTTTGGCCCTAATATTTTCTGCAGCTTGTTTCCTTTTTTCGTTCTCCATTTTCTTTTGTTCATCTATAAGATTGCTGAGCAAGGGGGCGGGTGCATCCGACCTCCTCGGCTGTAACTGGTCCAGCCCAGAGTCGATCATGACCAATTGGCCAATCCAACACCTTTTATTGTTTATACCCTTACAAAAAAAAATGTAAAAAAAATCCATCGGCCCATAAAAACAAAAAATCGCCATCGGCCCACCAGCTATGCTCGGTACCGATGGGTACGTTGGATTAACGTCACTTTAGTATGAACTGAGGATGAGAACTTGAGATGTAACAAGATCAATAAAGATTTAAATCTCTCTTATTTAAATCACTGTGATTTAACAGTTGTATCTGCAAAGCATTCAACTTGTCATTTTATTACTGGGCAGATTACATGTATGTAAAAATTATACTTATGTGCCTTTTTCTTACCTTACAATGAAAATAAAGAATAACATTTTTTTTTATTTTTTTGTTTTATAGTTTATTGAAGTTGTTTTTTTTTAAATTACCATTTTTACCATGAGTTATGAGTGTGAGTTGACCTAAAACCAGATGTCAATCAAAAGTAAATGTTTGATTGTTTGTCAACAAGTGATTTGTCTATTTTGTCTGCTACTGTATTTCATTATTACGTAGCTCAGCCACAGTTGTTGCTCATCAGTATCATAATTTGTTTTGACGTGATATTGCTTGCTCAAACCGTAAATGTCAGCTTTGTTTTGTTTTTGTTTATTGCACGTGTACCTCTTCTTATGCGTACAGTAAATAAAACGCATGTCTGAAACATCTGTAAGTGCTCTTCTAATGTGAATTCTTCTAATTCTTCTTTCAGTATGGGTGGCGTGGCCTAAAAACAACATGTAAGTCATGTTCTTTGTCTCTTCAGTTTAAGTGAAAGTTAAAATGATCTTCATGAATTCACCGTCGTGCATATTGTGTTTGCACTTCAAGCTGTTACACTATGAGGCAGATTTATTTACTTCGTCTTGATAATGTAGTTGACTTCCTACTCCCACTTGCAGTACTATGATTTCCTACACTGTGGTCTCCCCTTTGTGAACAGTTTGCATTGCCAGGGTGCGGAGAGAGTAGGCGCAAGGTTGAAAGTTTGCATGAAACACACGCATTTTATAAGCGAGTGTCCACGTTTTTTAATTAAAATGCTGACTGCCAGAAACGTGAGGACTTGTTTTGTTTTAGGTGTAAGGACAAATGAAGGAGATTATCAATGATTATGAAATGTGAGCATGCTCATTACCGTAAGTGTACAGGAAGATACAAAGCTGCCGTGGGTGGGGGATTGCCTCTTCTGGTCTTGTTCACTGCTATGACAAGAGGGATGACACAGCTTGTTTACACAGCTTGTTTATAGCCATTGTTTATTGTTCGTGGTCATCATTTTTGCATTCAAAGATGATATCGGCCGTTGTGTTTAATATCAAAATGTAGATTACAGCTCCTGTTGACACTGTCACTGGGTAAATAAGTAATCACAGACAAAGTTCGATAAATGAAGCATAACGAAACAAGCTTACAGGGCCAGTGGTAAATCTGCAAGCCGGAATTTACCATCGGCAAAACGCTGATGAAATTAGCCTGCAGCGCATTAGAGTTCAGCATGGTAACCCACAACGTTGATTGGAAGTTTTCTGGTATAAAATGTGAGGAATTTGATATTTTGATTCCAGTAGGCAGGAAAGCTAAAGTACTTTTCTTTTTTCCTTCTGAGTACGCAGTTGTGACCAGATCGCACAAAAAGTGCTCGACATAGTTCCTTATCTGATAATCTGATAAAAGCTTTCAAATAATAAACAGCATAATGAACTTTTGTGACAGCGCCTGCAGTTTCTATGATCAAACCCAGAATGAACAGTTTAACTTTAGTTTCTTTGGCCTAAACATAAAGAGAATCACTTATGGATAGCCAACTAATTTTCTGGGAGTTTGGTCAGCAGCTGCAAAGTAGGTTTCCACACTTTGTCGGCGGGAAATATCCTGGTAATAATTTGCTGGGGGGCAAATATTGACAGGTATAAGCAAGCTGACAGTGCACAGTGAATGGTGAAAATGGTGACAACA
Source organism: Pelvicachromis taeniatus (assembly GCA_015108175.1). Classification (NCBI taxonomy): domain Eukaryota; kingdom Metazoa; phylum Chordata; class Actinopteri; order Cichliformes; family Cichlidae; genus Pelvicachromis; species Pelvicachromis taeniatus. Next base: position 18,702 of record VURO01018578.1, on the reverse strand, counting down.
TTGTTAGAGACACAAAATATTTAAACGTTCATCAAGCATTTTAAAACTAAAGTATTTTACATCTTTACAATTTAGTTTATTAACTTTAGAAAAATGTTCCTTACATTTCCACTCCCGTGTACTAATGCTGGCGTTGCCACACCAGGAATACCCGTTCAACCTTTTTTTAATAAACAAAGAAAAATATGAATGATTTCTGTGTGAAATTTAAGACATCTGCAATTTTCACACTTTGCAAAGTCACCCAACCCTGCTTATTGTTTCATGAAAATGAACAATACTGCGCAGTCATTTACTCATAAAAGGATGGAAAGCGGGTTATTCAAATTGTTTTGTTTTCCCAAAACCTGAATAAATCGGGTCAACATGACTGATCTGACAAAAGACAAATAGGAAAACTAATGAAAATGAGCCAACGTGACCGATTTCGCTTGTTATTTTGTGGAAAGAACCCATATTTAACCAAAGAACTAGAAGAATTAGAACTAAAGTCTGAAACAATGCCCTTGCTGCTGGCACAGCGGGGATGCAAGACAATGCCGTTTGTACGTGCCATTTGTCAATCAATGCTTTCTCTTACACAGTAGCACACACCTGACCTACTCATTATATGTTCAAAGGTAAGTGGATAAGGGGTGGCAACGCTTCTCCACAGAAACCCCGAGCATCAAAATGCAGGGCATGTGTGGGAGTCAGGTGTGTAATCTTAAAATCTGAACTATAGGTTTTCTCTGTTGCTTGAAGGTCATCACAGCCTTTACATCATTTTTTCCTCTTAACTGTACTTGGCTGAATACAAATAGGACTAAATAACACCTGAAATAATACAAGAACTACAATGTGTCTCCACTGTACAAAATACTGACATACTGAAAACTGACAATACTTATTTTAAAGGGTAATTTTATCATTAATACCACATCACCATAGCAGTAGATTGTAAATAACAGAATGTCTAATAGTGCAAAAACTAAACATATCTTTACATAAATAGCTGAAGCTTTTAAAAAGCCAACATACCATTGCTGCAGTCACCCGTCGGTTCTTCTAAGCACAGTGACAGTTATTAGTTTGTCTTGGGTTTATCTTACTCAAAGGGGGCTTGCGAAAACAGCTTTCCTACATAATGGTGACACATTCTTGACCTTTTAGAGTTAATGCGATTGACTTTTACCAGCAACGACCAGACTTAAAAGGTTTAGCTGTTTTGGAAATTGATCATTTGAAGGGAAAAGAAAAACAAGAAGCGGAGAAGTGGGAGTACTAAACAGGCCGTGAGCTGTGAATACTGTTTAACCACAACCGTAGGGGAATAACACTCAGCTGAGGGGCCGTGAAGATATTAAGGCCTTGAAACTGACACTGTTGCAAAACATCAAACTCCAATTGGAAAGTTTTGTTCTAAAATCAAACATCCACTGTCTGAACACCTACACTTCCAAACTAGGTTGCTCCCTGCAGGTAAAGCACCCTCTGTCTTTTATGCTGTTATTAATGTGATGATGAGTCTACCTGCTGGAAGAAAATAAAAAAAGAAAAAGTTTAAACTTAAAACTGGATTTTGTGCAACTTTAAATATGACACAAAAGCCTTTTATGCTGGCGCAGAGCAGTAGGCGGTTTTATAAAAGTAGACACCCCACCTACTACATACCCATTTAGAGAATGCTTCAAAACGACAGCGTATATGTCGATACTTGTGCCTGGGCAAGTATAAAAAGGCTACCAGGTGACGAGACGTGCACCCAGAGTGACGTTTGGTGTTTACTTGTAGTTTCCTAATAAAACTGTTGAGCAAACAAAGAGACCACACATATTTGTCCTTTCTTTTCCTGAATCAGAAAAACAGCTTTCTAATGGTTATATTCTTCAAGGAGAGAGAATAGATGTTGTCCGCTGGAGTAAAGACGGCCTATGTTATTTTTAGGTGCTCAAGTCTTAATTTGCGCTGATTTCATAGCAAGTTACTCCACAGCTAAACAGATACATTTACCTTTCAAGTCTTTTGCCTTCTCTTCATCCCCAACCGATCATGGCAGATGGCCGCCCTTCTCTGAGCCTGGTTCTGCCCGAGTTTCCTTCCTGTTAAAAGGGAGTTTTTCCTTCCAGCTGTCACCGAGGGGCCATAGGGTTTCATGTGATTGGTGGGGTTTCTCTATATTATTGTAGGGTCTTTACCTTACAATCAACAGCTCCTTGAAACCAAATCACTGTTCTTGTGATTTGGTGCTATAAAATTAAAACTGAATTGACTTGACTGCCATTGTAAAGCTTTCTAAACTCTTAATGTTATTGCATTGTATAAAGAGGAAGGTACTCTGTAGCACCTAGCTCTCAAGGATTCCTGGTCTGACTCTCCTTGTTGTCTTGGGCCTTTCTGTCTGGAGTTTGCCTATGCACAGATTTTATCCCCCAAGTCTACAGAAAGACATGCGCACTAGGATAACTGGTGACCCAAAATCATCTGTAGATGTTAGGCAGACAAAGTGCTAAATAAATGTATGGTTAAGTGCCGTTTTTACTTTAAATCGTCATTAAGACTAGAAAATATATAAACGCCAGTCCACTAACCATGGACCCAAAGAGCAGTCTTCTACTGTGGATGTAATTCATTTGGGCCATATATGCAGTACACTGTTTGTGTAAACACAAAGTGAGTTCTGGTAGTTTTCAGCTCTCACCTGGTGTGTGGTGTGCTTTGAACTCCAAGAAGGTGGACGGATTTGAGTCAGAGAGGGTTACATATAATGAGCCTTTGAAATACTGGCCTTTTGATTTGGCTCAGCTGTATCAATTCCAAGTTTCACATCAAGGCCTAAACAAAATGAAAGGAATCCATTAAAAAAAATCCCATATTCCTGCATTTTAAGCTGCTCCAAAACAAATATATCTAAAATATATCTCTGCTAAAACATCGGACTTGCTTGTAAATGTATATCAGTAGAAGTAATTTTTAAACATGTATCTTAATGTTAATAACAGTTTAAATCTTTAGAACGTAGCAGTCAAAAGTTCTTCGTATGTGTTTTCGCTTTTTGTGCGTTCAAAACTCTTATTATGTGGAATATTTTTCAAAAAAATGGATATCTCATCTTGGGAGAAAACTTTTCATATTTTCCACCCCGACGTTCCTTCGCCGTCTAGAACAGGTTATCACAACTTTCACAATCACTGGCAAGCATCCTCAAAATAATGCACAGCCGTCTGATGGTTCGGAAAAATACGTCACTACAGTATCCTGTTTATTTTAACAAGGTTCGGTGTTTTGGCCAAAACCAGACTTCCGCTGTATATGACAATTAATCAGGGGGAGAATCTTTCCTATAAGATGATCAAATATGTAGGCAGGACAGCACTCTGCTGCGTGTTTTCTACAAAATAACTTTATTCTGTAACTCAAAGCATGAAGTGAGAGTGACTTTTACTGAGTTACTCATCTCAAGTTCACGCTTGTCATTTCTGTCTACAGTAAAATAATTCAGGTTAGTCAACATCAACTTAGTCATATGACTTTCACTGTCTGAAACATTATTGGCATGTTGTGCTTTGCAGGATGCACTGCAGCTTATTACTGCACTGTATCGAAATCAACTTCAGTGAGATTTTCAAAACCATCGCTCTTCTATTTCTACAGATTAGCAGCCCTGAGTCTGAAAACGTATCTATAACCAGGAGCTGCGTTATAGGTGCATCTCAAAAAATTAGAAAATTGTGAAAGGGCTCAATATTTTACATCAGCTATTTATGGAAGTCAAAAAATCTTTACATATTTTCGAATCTTTTTCTGTTTTAATAGGATAGACATGACATGTGGCTCAAAAAAAACTTGGTTGAGTAAAGGTTGAGGTTGAGCACATTTCTACAAATCAAATTCGGTATATGCAAAAATATGTGGAAGACTTCTAATTTGGCACTTGTCCGGTTGTCATCATCACCTTCCACAAAGACGGTAAGCAAGAAAACGCCATTGCTGTTTGCAGAGTGCTGTTAAAACACATGCAAAGTTGGCTGGAAAGGAATGTGTTAATAAAAAGTGCACAAGCAACAAAGATGACTGCAGACTTAGCAGGACTGTTATGAAACACTGATTAAATAACTTGGAAGAGCTTCACGAGGAGCGGACCGAAGCTGGTGTCAGTACATCAACATCCACGATGCACAAATATTTTGAGCAAAAGGGCGACAACTGCTGCAGTCCTGATATTAAACCACTCCTGAACCAGCAGCAGAACTGTCATACCTGTGCTGAGGAGAGGGAGAATTGGACTGTTGCTCAGTGGTCCAAAGTCCCCTTTTCAGATCAGTTTTTGCATTTGTAAACCAGAGTCTGGAAGAAGACTGGACAGGAACAGAAACAAGTGCCTTAAGTCTAGCAGGAGATTTTAGATACTTCCATTTGCCAATTAACTTTATGGAAATACTGATTTTCTTTTTCAGCAACCAGCAAATGGTTGCTGACCATGTTGTTACTGTATTTGATTGGCCAGCAAACCTGTGTTATCCATCCAACTTGGATAGATAAACGCCTGATCCAAAAATCAAAAGAGCTGAAGGTCTTTATCAAAGCAGCTTGGACTGATTGCCTACCTCCTTAACTGCACTGATGCAGGCACCCAATGTAAAGGAGCCCCAGCTAACTGCTAAGTGTATTTCACTTACATGTAATGAATATATGTTAATATAGTATATGGCAGTTTACCTTTTAGAACAAAATTACCAAAAACAACAAAAAAAAGAGAACTGATTCTTTGCGGTTCACCTGTACTTCAGCGCATGAAACCCTCTGGGGTGAGGGGTGGTGTGTGTGTGTGTGTGTGTGTGTGGGACAGGGAGGGTATCCTAAATCACACTTGCACATGATTTGTGTAGTTCATATTTTTGTATTATGATGGTAACGTAAACAGACAAATCAACTCTGGTGAAATATATTTATTTGTTTTGCAATTTTATAAAAGTGTGTGCAAAGATACAACATATTAAAATATTTCCATACAAACAAAACTAGTCTTCCGAAAAAAGTTACAATACAAACTGACTCTTAAAATGGCCAAGGTTCTAACACACTGCAGTTTAATAAAGATTGGTCTTCTTCATTATCCGCAAGAACTCCTGCTCGTTAACCTCACCGTCCCCGTCTCGGTCTGCCTCGTCAATCATTTCCTGAAAGGATAATAAATGTGACGTACTCGGGAAGCAAAGGGAAGGAAGTGAGAGCATCAAACTGGAACAATTATCACACTGACTTTAAGTAACTTCATGTTTCATGCGTGGCATTTGACTGCAAAGGTTACCCAGGAAAGCCCAACCTATAATAACACAGTCACTACTTTTTTACTGTGACATTTAAGAGCATTACAACATTAGAGGAACTGGGAGATATAAGAAGAGAGACAATAAATTTGGTACTTAAATAGAAATGTATTCATAATGGTATGTATGTATAAGTATGTATTGTTCTTTAATTAAAGAATTCTTAGCTTCTGGCTAAGCTAAGAATTTTACCTACCTCATATTTTAAATATTAGGTAGCGTATTTAAAATCAGCCAAACCAGCGAAAGGATCCTACCTGACCGCTTCAAAATGAGCAACTTTTTTGTACTTAGTATATTTAACAAAGCCAGCTGGGGTGGCTGTAGCTCAGGAGGTGCAGCAGATCATCCACTAACTGGAAAGTTGATGATTTGATGTAGTCTGTAGGCCAAAGTGTCCTTGTGCAAGATAATGAATCACAAGTTGCTCTCTGATGTGCTCACTGGAGTACGATTGTATGTGAATGTTACACAGAAAGAACTTATTTGTAGGAATAAAGCGCATGTATAAGTGTGTGTTTGAATGAGGCATATAAAGTAGAGTAGAAAAGCGGTATATAAGAGCCGTGTAAAATTTTAAATCTTTACACTATGAATATTTACTGCAGGCTGACTTGCAGGCTCTCGAAGTACTGAGCAGCAGAGCAGTAAGGAAAATTTTATTCTTTTTAATTCATTTCATTCTTCCCAGTGTTACTGAGCCCTCATCAGTTTTTATGTTACAGGAGATTGGATTGTATTTTTCAAAGCTGAAAAACACTGTTAAAAATCGAGTCAATTTCCACCCACTACAGATATCGCAATCTAAATTCTAAATCTTGTTTTTGTTTAAGATGGGGTTTTGTTTCTCAAAAGCATCTTTATTTTAGGAATCAGTTTCAGTAGTAAAACTGCACCAGTTTACCCTCTGCGATTTACAGTAACAAAACCAACCATTACTGCAGAAGTTTGATCTGTTTTCTGATAAATCACCGGAGAAAACTTCAAAAAGTCAATTTTCTTTCAAGGGTCACAGTGCTGTGAGAACGTATTTGCCTCCTCCTTGATTTTTTTTTTTTTTCCCACTGATTTGATTAAGAGAAAAAAAAGCTATCCAAATTTACCTGGTACTATGTGAAAAAAGTATATCCAGTATATCAAAGTTCCATCAATTAAGTCAAGTTGACCAAAGCAGGCCCAGATGTTGCTACGATATTCTTTTTATAAGATGCTGTGTTTGTTTTATGCTACATGTAGCGGGACTCAAACCTTCCCAAAAAGTTCAACTTTTTGTCTTGTCAAGGTCTTTGAGATCATCAAGACATTTTTTGCAATTGTGAGACAAGCCTTTATGTTCCTTTTGGTTAGAACTCACTACTTCACTGTTTTTAGACAGGTTGTGTTTAAGTGAGTTCCTGATTCTGGCAGCAGTGTGGCCAGGGAAATTGAAGTCAGCTTTCAAAATTTTTTTAGTTAATCACAGTTAATTCATCATTTAAAAAGGGGAGGGAGGGATTACTTCTTGACACAGGGTCGGGTAGCTGTGGATAGCTTGTTTGTGTCCACAGTGTGTGAAAAATATACAAATAAAATAAGAAATGAGGAAGGGGCAGAGCCTTCTTTACAGCACTGTATTGTACTATGTGGGAAACAGTTTATAGCATTATCAAAGGTCTCATTTGTACCTCCATTGGGTTTTTACCAGGGTCATCTTCTGTGGTTCCTTATGTGTCAAAATCATTTTCCAAATTTGACCCACAGATATTTATACTATTTCATAGTATGAATTTTGCATGGTTTCATTAAATATAGAAAAGTTATTCTTAGTATAAAAAAAAATATTTTTATGTCGATGCAAAAGTGCCACCCCCCCTCCCAAAAACAAAAACAACAAAAGAAGAATCCCTATACCTGCAGCTCCGCATCGGTGAGGTTTTCACCCAGCTCCTTGGCAACTCTCTTGAGATTTTTGAACGAGATTGTTCCCGTGCAGTCATCATCAAAGAGCCGGAAAGCCTTCAGTATTTCTTCTTTTGTGTCTTTTTCACTCTGTTGTCATCAAAAATGAATACACACATGAATATATTACAGATTAAAAACACGCAAAATGTACTTTTTTAAAATTTTGCTCCAAATGCAGTCAAATATGAACATAATTTGTAGAATGTGTGTGTAGGAAATGAAGTGAATGAAGCACACTTTACAAAACACAAGACATAAAGAATGTGCATACAGTGTTTTTTATAAGTCTTGAATGCAACAATGTTTTGTAATGTAAAAATGCAGGTGGCCACAATAAATTTTATCTATAGTTTTTTCAGTCTGGAGAAAGCCTTTTGCTATGATCTACTGTTACTGTGCTATTTATTAGTAAGAACATCCCTTTCTATCCCAAAGTGTATCATTTTTTAGTTTTAGATTGTTTTTCTGGCTTGGGTAAGCCAGAAATGTGTAGGTGACTTTCCATGTACGGTGCCGTGATGTATTTGCTCACTGTAGCCGGACCCATGCTAATCAGGCACCTGATCGTCAACATCTGGGGTACCAGAAGCTCCAAACAACAGTCAAGAGCAGAACAAGCACTGGCAGAGACGATTTGGCAACTTTGTCATGGGTCAACCCACAAATACACTATCTTACAAATGTGTGCGTGAGTGAGACAGGGAGGGCAAGAGAGAGCGAGAGAGAGAAAGCTAGTATATCTAGCAACCTCTTGCAATGTTTATTACTGCTCAAAAACAACCAATGTCTGTTGTCGAAACAACACACACATGCTTGATTTAGCTGCAACGGTTTTGAGGACAGTGCTGTTTTCAGACACTGAAACGTCCAACTTAACTGCAGAGAGCTTTTCTGGTTGTTCCTTTCGGTAAAAACACTCACCATTTTCAGTGTCATAATACTGAGAAAGTCACCAAAGTCAATCGTTCCAGAGCCCTCTTTATCAAGGTCTGCAATCATCTTCTTGATCTCTTCTTTCTTTGGTTCAAACCCCAGAGCTCTCATGGCAACCTGTGGCACAGATAACAGTAAAGAAAGCTGAAGCTGCTGCGGTGCTGTGACCGCGGTGTTTTGCTTTCTTAACTTTCATCAATACACATTTAATTAGAAAGCCAACCTTGAGCTCCTTCACGTCTATTGTTCCAGTTCCATCTGTGTCAAAGAGATCGAAAGCCTCTTTAATTTCTTGTTTTTGCTCCTCAGTCAAGTCTTTTTTTAAATCCGTCTTTTTTCTTTGGCTAGCCAAGGAAGCTGGTTTCCGGTAACTTGAAGCCTATAAAATACAATATTATTACATCACAGAATGGACCTACCAAGTTAACAGCAAAGAGACTCGCGGTACATATCTTATTTTAGGTAATTATTACGCTAGCTAGCTAGCTTAAATGCTGTTCCGGGAGACTAAAGAGAATCAAGTTAAAACTAACGGCTTTTTATGGCAAATCCCACAGCTTCCTAAAATGTTCATTGAACATTCGTTTATACAGCTAATTTACATAATTAAATAAATGCACACCATTTGAATTAATGATCGCGACGGGAAAACCTCTATGTTTTGTTTGACGATCTGATGTCAACAAACCAGAAAGCAACGGCTGTATCGTTTTTCTGTGAACTGACATCCGAGACAGCCAATAGAAATAATGAAAGCTCGCTGACGAAACCTGATTAGCCAATCACAAAGAAGAATAGGCGGGTTAAAACACTATCAGCCAATCATTTGGTCAGTTTCTTGTGTCGCCCAGCAACTAGATAACAAAACGCATGCGCAGTGTTTAATCGGTTGAACTGGACCAGGCGTATTATAAATGACTCGTACACTATTGAAATAAGGTAACAATATACTCATTGAGGATAGATGAAAGTTTGTATTATAACGCCATTTTGCAGAGACATTTTAGTTTTTTGTTCTACTCTTGGAGTAAGGTAGAGACACGGGCAGTTTTGAAGTAAACTTGTCTGGTTCGTTAGCTTAGCTTGAAAGCTGACTTGCAAGCTGTTGAGTGAAATGCAGGCATTGGCAAAACTCGCTCCTAGTGTTGCAGGAAGCATTAATACCCGTCAGTTTTTTTATGAGTAGCAATGTTTTACATTACAGAACTGTAATCTATGATATATGGGTTGCACCCATTATATCTGTCATATCTCAATATGCTGACTGCCATCTGTCTGCAAATACGATTTTCCATTTAGCAGTGAATGGCTGTTAACTGCTTAAATCTTAAAAGACATGCGATGAAGGGGTAAAGAGCTTATGAAGAGTTTGGTTTCCCTGGACAAAGAAGGAAAACAAAACAAATAAGATAAAACTGGCCAGATTGCTATTTTAATCGCTGTTATCAGAGTAAGAAGAGTTTTTTAAAAAGCCCACACTGACAGTGAAAACAGCTCAGTTGACACAGATGAGTTGGGTTAAGGATTATCTGCATAAAAATGATTGAAACCCTTAATTGATTGCATTAGAACATTTTAGAACATCTGTAAAGTTGACGTGTCATGCCATTAAACTAGGAAAGAGTTATTTAAGCTAGGTTAACCAGAGTTTACTGTCAGTGAGCAGTACTAGGCTCCATGCCGAGAAAGAGCATTACAGATGCAATGTTCACTTTGAACATGTTGATGGAGACATGTAGAGAAGGTCAAAAGCAGTTTCAGGCTGTGTTTGTAGAGCTAGAGAAAGCATATGATAGACTGCCAAGAGAGGAATTGTGTAGGCGTGACAGATGGGTTTACAGTGGGGTGGGACTACATCAGAGATCTGCTCTGAGCCCATTCTTGTTCACAGTGGTGATGGACAGGTTGATAGATGAGGTCAGGCAGGAGTCTCTGCGGACAAAAGATGTGTTTAGATGACATTGTGATCTGTATTGAGGGTAGGGAGCAGGTTGAAGAGCGACTGGAGAGGTGGAGGTATGCTCTGGAGAGAAGAGGAATGAAAGTCAGTAGAAACGAGACAGAATACACGTGTGTGGCAGAGAGAGAGAGAGACAGGTGTAAGAGTGAAGCTTCAAGGAGCAGAGGTAGTGAAGGTGGACGAGTACCTGGGGCAAGGAGACCTGGTATGATGTATTTGGATAGGGTGGCAGTGACAACAAGACAGGATGCAGAGCTGGACGTAGCAGGGAGTAGGAAAAGAGGAAGACCACAGATAGGTTCATGTATGTAGTGAAGGAGGAGATGCAGACGGTTGGTGTGAATGCTAGGGGTAGGTTGAGATGGAGCCAGGTGATGTGCTATGGCGACCCCTAAAGGGAGCAGCCCAAAGAAGGAGTGATAGATAGATAGATACCACTCACCCACCCTACGGTAACGGATAGGTTCTAGCCCCCTCATGACCCAAATAAGGATAAGCAGAAGAGAATGGATGGATAGAAAAGGAGATGTGAGGGCCTATACTGAGATTCTGTTATTTGTAACTTGTTACTTTAAAAATACAAATCATGTTTCCTAACTAAACACAAATATTTGTGAGGACTTTATTTGTTTAGAAGTGACCAAATGTAAAAAAAAATTCTTTTACAGTTCACAGTCCTCGAATGATGCTGGGAAGTACAATCATAAACCATCGACGGCATGTTGGACTGCAGAAACTGCTGGCACTGGCAGGAGTCTCACATTCCTCTTTGGGCCCTTACATAAAGTACAAGTTTATCCAAGATGACAAAAGTGGGGAGTCTGCTCTTGTGTGCTCATGTTTTCGCATTATTGAGACCCTGGAGCTGACCTGTGCAGTGGGTCAGCTGGTTTATGAGACTATGCAAGCCCACCAGAAGGTCTACCATACAGGGTCAGGATGCCTACTGTTCCTAGCAGGAGCCTGGAGCCGTGTTGCCCTGGACTGTCTTCAGAGAGGAATGTCAGTAGGCAACATAATCTCAGCTATGTCTGAAGGGATGGATGTATGTCTGGATGCTTGCAGGAAATGTGCCATTTCAATTGATGGTCTGGGTGCAACATCGTGTGACATCACAGAGAGTTATGCTGTGAAAGTGTCCAAGAAACCCATCGGAAACTCATCGCCTGCATTGTGCAGCACGCAGGGAACAATAAAGTTTGACGTCAAGACTCTAACCGTCAATGAACAGAGAAAAATAAAACTCAGCAGACATTTTTGTGAGACAAAGTCTGAAAATGTCTCCAAATTATTGCTACAGTCTCCTCAGCCTAAGCTTCCTGACATTGTACACATTGCTGAGGGGTTGAGCCATGGTTGTGATGATGCAATGAAACTGGTAGTCGAAGCTGTTCAGATGCAGTCAAAAACTAATCAAGAAGATGTGAGCTGTCCCACGTTTGACATTACTAAAGTGGTGACTTGTATGCTCCCTGGTTTACCAGAGGAGCATGGGTGCATTGTATTTGGCTGTGTTGTTCTTTTATCTGCTGAACAGGCTTCAGTCGCTCATCACTTAAAAGAACGACACCTGAAGGTTGTTCTCATAAATGGAGATTTATCACATACTTACCGCCATCTTGGCTTTAACAGGCCGGCAGGTGTGCACCGTGTGAGGGATCACGTGGATTTTTCGAGTTCGAGCAAAGAGGACGAATGGGTGGAACGGACTGTGACACGTCTGTTGAACCTGGAAGTGAACCTGATACTAATCAATGGGCACGCTTGTGAAAAAGTGATTCAGCGCTGTTGTAGGCATCGTGTACTTGTAGTGGAAAATGTGAAGGCTTCCGTTTTGAAGACATTTGCCAATTTGATTGGAGTTGTTCCGGTGACCTTTGCTGCGCAACTGAGCAAGCAAAATGTTGGCACTGGGGCAAAGGTTGCAATATGGAAAGACCTCAGTAGCCAGGAGAAGAACTCCCTGGCTGTGAATATCTCAACTGGCAGAAACAGCGGGCTAGTTACAGCAATTCTTACAAGCTCTATACATGGAAAGCTGCAGGCCCTGGAGGACCAGTTTTGGGCCTGTGCTTATCGCTTACACTATGCACTAAAAGACAGAGCTCTTCTTCCAGGGGCAGGTGGGACAGAAATGCTTTGTGTTCATCTCCTACACAAGCGAGTGGAGTATCATGTCATGTGTCATAAAGAAAAGAATGGCGAGAGAGAAACTAACCACTGCAGGCATGTAGTGTTGGGCCTCATGGCAGATGGTTTAATAGATTACATATCCACTGTAATGGTTAACACTGGAAGAATTTCAAAAGTCAAAGCTAGGACTGTGGTGAGCCAACAACTGCAGGACTATAACAGTGATCTAGGCAATGCTGCAAAGTCCCCACAATTTCTCTTGGACAGTGAAAATGAGGATAGTGAAGTCTTCACAGCACCAAAACCCAGTGTTGAGCAAGCAGTGGAAATCTACGACAATCTGAGTGTGAAACAGGAAGCGTGGAGGAAAGCCTTGGATCTCGTCTTCTTGGTTTTACAGACGGATGCAGAGATCATCACGGGTGTAGACCAAAAAACTGAGATTGCAGAGAACAGTCTCTTGCTGTTGTGATGTTCATGTGGAATATTTAGGCAAAAGATTACACTCTACAACACAAACGGATTCTTTTTTCTTCCTAAACAAACTGATTTGTAAAATACGCTGTAAATAACAGTCAAGGACTTTTAAAGATTCTAGTACCTATTTTCTGCCACAAGGGGGAGACATCGTCATTCTGAATGTCTTCAGGATTCTCTATAGAAATTATGTTAAAGAATAATTAATAATAAAGTTATGTGAAATAACGAAATAAATTTAGTGTTGTTATTATGAATTAACTTGGCCTTGTGTCCTCTGTCATTATGATTCTCTATTCTCCCCGGAAATTCTCTTAAACATTGTTTTTATTTTATAACGAAACAATCATGACTAACCTGACATTGGTTGTACATATCCTTGTACGCACGTTGACTTTGCGCACGTTTCAGGCAGGGAAAACTAGTGCTACATATCCAAACACACAATTAGATTTCCTTCCCGTGGGCTGAATTTTGTTGTGCTTTTTCTACTTCGAACACTCGCTTAATGATATTTGCCTAAGCTTCATTAAGTGTCTACAGTTTGGCTGGCACTGTTCACATTGAGCGCTGACACTACTTCTGTGCCATGTGCGGCTCTTTTATGACTTTCTGTGTCATAGTTGGCATGGTCGATGCAGAAGGAACACTTCCAGACAGAGTAAATGTTTTTGGTTAAATCTTAATAGCGTCTGTGCTTTAAAATACATATTCAGAGGTGATGTCAGTTATTCAAATTCTGGAAATCTTCCATTAACACTTTCCCTCCTACATGATCACCTAAAGGTCACATAAATATTAAGAAAGTCTGTAGTTTGGGCGGCTTTTAGATCACTTATACATATATAGAAATTTGTAATAGGATATTCATACAATGCCTGTATTAAGATAAGAAAATGATTACGACTTGGAAAATTCAAGAACTCGTCCCAATACACTGTTTGAAAAATGAAACCGTGAAAAATGTCCCTTTTTTGCATGTTGTGTTTTAGAGGTGACGGTTTCAGTGACTTGCGTGGTCTTCCATTTCCTCTGAGGTCACAGAGAGCACAGCTCACTACACCCTAAAAATAGTTCAGTGAAATAAAAGCGTTGCAAAGGTTTTACGGTGGAGACAGAATAGTCTTGACTCAGGCATCGCTCAGTGTTGTTGCAGCATCGAGAGGAGAGGGCGTGACGTAACAAACACAACACTGGGGAGGAAGGTTGGAATGCCAAAACTGGTGACACATCCGAGAGTTCAGGGTGAGTCCACCTCCTTTCTGTCTGCACGAATCATTTAACAAATTTATATAACGTAAAACTTAAAGGGCTCTCTGAGAGATGATTCAGATCGATGGAATATTTATTTTGGGCAATGACAAGTAGAAAATGAAAGAACTTTAAATATAAAGTTATGAGGAGAAAGGACAACATTTTTTGAATATAGTTTAACTTTACCTTTTTTTTCTTTTTTTTTTAAATGTGTCACAAGTTTCCTCCAATGAGTGGCTGGCCTCTTAGAGATAGGGGGAGGAGGTCGCTCACCCTATTGTAAGCTGCTGATTACAGCCTCGCAACAAGCGTGCCAAATGAGCAAGTCTTTATACCACTCACCCCAACCGGTCGCAGCAGATGGCCCCGCCCCTCCCTGAGCCTGGTTCTGCCGGAGGTTTCTTCCTGTTAAAAGGGAGTTTTTCCTTCCCACTGTCGCCAAAGTGCTTGCTCATAGGGGGTCATATGATTGTTAGGTTTTTCTCTGTATGTATTATTGTAGGGTCTACCTTACAATGTAAAGCGCCTTGAGGCGACTGTTGTTGCGATTTGGCGCTATATAAATAAAATTGAATTGAATACCACTGAAGTAAATAAACTGAATGTTGATCATCTTGCTGCAAACCTTCGTTCTGCGCGTTCATGTCGATATTCTCTGACATGTATGATATTCTCATATCATATATCATAGCGCTTCCCTCACCCTCAGTGGCAATGACACTCCCTGACAGCAGCAGACTCTACAGCAGGATACTGAACTCTGCCACATCACAAAATTGTTTAAGAGCAGTTTGAAACATAAAAAAAATAGCCCAACATGTTAACCCTACCTACAAGTGCTGCAGATCCCATCTAATGAAGCTCCCACAGAATAAACAGGAAAAGCCTGATTCGTGGAGGCCCCATTCCATAACCAGTGTAGCCAGTGTCCTGTGCCAAACCATAGACTATATGCCAGATACTACAAGACACCCCAGTGGTACTGTGTTGTTGCCATGATGGATGGGAGCTGTTTTGTGCCAACACATGAGGGACCTACATGATATTTGGCAGGTTTTAATTTTATGATGGATCAGTGTATCCATATGTCATCATCGTACCGCTCATATATTTACTTTTTCCCAGTTAAAGATATTTAAATGGGTATTTAGGATTGTGAAAAATGCTGATTTTAAAATTCCTCTATGGGCAGCTGTAGCTAAGGAAGAAGGTCTGTAGAAGGTTGGTGGATGGATCCCTGAGTCCTCCAGTTTGCATCCCTGGGCAAGATGCTAAACTCCGACTTGCTCCTGATGCATCTGTGTGTGTGTGTGTGAATGTTAGAAAGCACTCAGGCATAGATAAGGCACTATATAAGTAATAGTCAATTTAAATGCTTACTAGTCCTCTGGCTGATAGAAATTAACATTTGGAAAATTGTGTAAAAGTGTAACATGAGAGCCTGAAAGCCTTATACCTGAAAGGTAAGGCCAGTGCTATAACCATTATATCAGTATTTTATCTGTACAGTACTATGCATATATAAATGTGCAGCACTAATAATATTTGGTCGATATTTTTTCACTGTCCATGTGGATATAAATGTGCATTCAGCCAAACAAAAACTTCTTGTTCTTCTGTTCGGCTGCCTTTTACTCTCTTGCAACTATTTAACTATCTTATGTTTCACAAACCAAGTTTGCCAGGGTGACCAGCGTGATGTCAACTAGGAGCACAGCTGACTTTCTGCTGGTCCCACAGAAGCTTCAGATGTGGCCACGTTTACCCAGAAGCCCAGAACAGTAAGTGCCTATTTTGACAAATGCATGACCTCCTCCTGGATAAATAACTTTCATCACTCATCATCCAGGCAGCTGGTTTGGAGAAAACTGAGAATAGCAATTAAAATAACTGGCTCGTGATGGTTTCTTTTTCATCTACTGGTATTTCTACTTTACATTGTTATTTTTTTTTTTTCACTTATGAATAGCACTGACTGAATCACTACCAAGATGCGTCTGTTGGCTTTCTTATTCCGGCCCTCTTTTCCTGCTCTTGAACAGACTGGATGAATGAAAACACTGGTTCTGTTCACATAGTTGCTGTGGCTGTTGGCTCTCTGAAGGGTCTCGGAGTCCAAATTGCACGTCCCCCTTCTTTGCCCTCCTCTCCTTTCCCGACTTCTGCTCGGTTGGTTGGTTAAATCAGTGAGCATTAGTGGGCGTGAGCATGTGTGTGTGTGCGTGCTGGTGCTCCTAGGGCGCATGCGAACTGAGGCCCAAAGGGGAAAGCCTTCCACACAGATCTAAGCCAGCTGCCCTGCTCTAAACACTCCATTGCAAGAAGAGTAGAAGAAAGAAGCGACCTGCATGCATCCCCTCTACCAGTGTGCTCAAAGTACACTGGCAAAGCAGCTGCCAGCTCTACAAACGCCACACAAGCGGCTACAAAGTGTAGATTTCGATGTTTGATCTTACATAGGAGTCCGTAGAAGTGCTACTGCTTCAGATTCTCAGGACTCAAAGGGCACTTGCTGCCCTGAGAGGCGGGCCTTTGAAGCAAGCTGACCTCTGAGGTGAAGTAGAATCAGTTTGTGTGGAGGAGGGTAGGAGGGTACAGGCAGCAGTAAGCAGGGGGTGAGAGGCCACGGTGAAGCTCCTGCACTTCTCAAGAGGGAGACGACGCAGTTGCCAGGAAGTGGGGAACGAGGAGGAGATGGCCACGGGAGAAATCACAACACTTCCCACTACACCTGAAGACGGCGGTAGTGGCGGCTTTCCTCCTGGGAACTTCAAGGACCCTAAAAGGCTGTACTGTAAAAATGGTGGCTTCTTCTTGAGGATAAAATCTGATGGAGGAGTGGATGGAATACGAGAGAAAAACGACCCCCACAGTAAGTAGTTGCAGTCTCCTTCTTTTCACTTCACACAGTACACGGCGCTTCTCGATTTTCTATTTTTAACATGCAGAACATGAAGACATGAAGAAAGAGCAAAGCAAAAGAAAAAAAAAGAAATAACATGGATAAACAAAAGGGGAATTATGTGAATTTTCCATTTTAATTATGATTATTCTCCACTTGCTAACACTAAGAAGCAAATGTGTGTAGGTCACCTCCTGGAAAGTATAATAACCTCAGTGCTAAAGAGTCACACCTCAGTCTTTATTCATCCGTGGGACTTCTGATGGAACATGCTTGATGTTTTTAGTACTCCAAATGTAGCTCGCCATGCTGAGTCACACTGTTCACTGTATGTGACAAAAGACAGCAAATCAAGGAGTTTAACGCCACAATAAGGGAGTTCCTGATTAACATAACGTCTTTGAGGCTGATGAAGTTATTATAAAAACCCGTAAAAAAGATGATCTTGGCAAAGCAGCAGTCATCTGTGCCGACATCGAATGAATATTTATTCTGAGCGTCCCATTTTTTAACAAAGGGGAAACATTAACGTGATTATGTTAATGGACAACTGTAGCGTTCCTCAGTGCGTCACTGTCACTGATTAAATGTGCCCTAAGCGTTTGTAAATAGGAGGGGAGGAGAGGAACGTGAAATTTGGATTTTTCCTCGGAAAACACATGCTCGGATGCTTGGGAAGTGTATTGCACATGGTACAGTGTGACATTTCAAACACGTGTGCCCAAACAAACGCCTAATGGCAGTTCAAGGAGTGAGAGGCTATTTATAGGATATTTCAGTTGCGTTTAATTATACTTCATTATAAGTGTTTATGAAATATCCGGAGAGGTTAATCTTGTAGACGACAGGAGAAAGTTTAAGGTTGGAATATATTCACACTTCGTCATGTAACAGCCATTAGTATTAATCATTTAGCTTTTTACCAAAATAGTTCTTAGCAGTCTCTTAGCTGACCTGAGCTGTGCTTCATCAGTGGTCCTTTTGTTAAGGGCAGGATAGAGCTGCCAGCTTTTACACACAAACTTGCCAGTAAGAATAGGAAACGTTATGAAAAATGTTGCCGAATATATCCTAGTGTCCTCCAGTAGAATTTCCATGCTAATGTGGATGGGACTCTTCTCCATCCATTTGTGTTTTGTGTAAGAGACTTTTCATCCAACAGCCTTAGGGTCAATTCTGATACAAACTGGACACGACAGGAGACCCCGGAGCACACTTTTCACACACATTTCAGCACATAATCTATCCAAGGCACATTGAACACACCACAGCACGCTCGGACCAATTGCATGTTTTTTTAGCCTCTTTGATGTGCAACGTGAATCACCCAAACAGGTCGCTTAATGATGGATAGATGTGTGTCTGCCCAAAGTCTTAATGGGGCTCATTCTAAAGAGATCCCCTATTCACCTCAAGGGGCGCCTGGATTCTTTTTGATTGTTTTTCTTCATCCACTTCATGCTCAGTAATGTCTCTATCAAAAAAGGAAGTAAATAAATAAATGTGAAGATCATTTATGATCATAAAGATGCCATTGTAAAGCCTGCAGGTACTGTGTAACATCATTCTGTGTTTTTTGGTAATTAAACGTAACTATTTGCGCTAATATACGATGTTTCAGTCATTCATGGCACATGCATCAGTCAACGTTAACCAAAACACAGAGGAAACCACAACAGCCAATCATGTGCCAGCAACTGAGCAAGCTGGACCTGATGTTTGGACGTTATGTTTGAAAGATGTTATAATTATTATTAGACTCATTGTTTCCATTTAAAATACAAATAAAAAAT
>VURO01018576.1:0-13915 GCA_015108175.1 Pelvicachromis taeniatus | reverse complement strand
TTATAACCCGAATACAATGAGCTGAAAATAATCTGCACAGTTTAGAATGACAAAAACAAAGTTCCAAAGTGCTTCACAAGACAGGATAGAAAAAAATCAGCAACTAAAACAGTCAAGAGGAAGAGGAAGAGGAACAGTCAAGAGGAAGAACATTAGGTATAGAAATACTGTCAAAACAAGGTGATTAAAAGTGAGGAATAAAGGCTATTTTAATTTAAAAACAGGTAAAAGCAAGTAATTAAATTAAAAATGATCACTGGGAGAGGCTGATAGAACAATAAAATTTAACAACATTGAAATAACTCAAAACGGAGGCACTGAAAAAGCCAGCTTGTAAAAATATGTCTTTAAGAGGGATTTAAAAGATGAAAGTAAGCATTCCAATATGATCTTCTCAGGGAAATTATTCCAACGAGTGGATGTCCTAACAGTATTTTGCTGATTTAGCAAAATACTGGTTAAATAATGCAGTCATTGGATAAATTAAAAAAATTAGATGGTTACAATCAAGTCTGTGAAATATGACAATGTCGAAGGTCTAGAGTGTCAACTATAGTACGGCTAACAGCCCTGTAGTTTAGCTCAATAATGGCGTTGAAATGGCATCCTATTAAAAGTACTAGAGGAGTACAAAGCAGGAAGAATTGAGAAAAGGATCCAATAAGCTGGAAAAGTTGGAGGTACGGGGATAACATAGATTAAGAGGAGAAGTAGAGGACAACAAATGAGGAGTTTAAGGACGGGCATGGGAGAGTGTGAAGAAAGACAAAGTGTCTAAAGGGAAGAAGGGGGCAATGGTGAGCCAAGGAACAAAGAGACAGTTGAGAGATTGGGGTTTAAAGAGGGAAATGGATAAGAAAGAGGAATCGAGGGGAGAAGAAAGGTGTCTGGGGACGCTGGAGTTCATTACAGAAGATTGTAGATGCCTGCACTCTACGGCAATTATCTAGATGTAGTGTAGAGGAGGGGAGGCGGAGTTTACTGTGCCTCTCAGGGGCTTGGCAGGTAACTGATGCTGTTGCTCCCCATGGTGCACCCCACCAATGCTCGTGCGTGCGTGCGTGCGTGCGTGCGTGCGTGCGTGCGTGCGTGCGTACTAACAGGGTTTTACTGAACTTCTTTTAACAGCACTGTAGTCAGGACTCATTGCCTAAAGTAGATGTAGTGTTGGGAAGAAGGAGGAGTGTGGGAACAGAAGGAGCAAGTGTGTATGTGTGTTTTCCATTGGTCTCTTATAAGCCCTAGATGGGATAACAGTATCAGAAAAATAATCCCTTCATATATTCTAACAGAAACATTTTGATCAATTTATACTCTTCTCAATGCAGCATGTTTGTAAACACATAATTGCACAAAGCGAAAGAAAAGAATCCCCTGAGTCTAAAAATAAACCTAAATTAACTGAAATCACTCCATTGTTTGTGACCAGTTGCATGTACAGCAGAGTGTGTGAAAATCTTGAGGCGCTCGTATTTTCTTTATATTTTGATAGGAAAAATTGAAAATAGGTGCAGCAATTTATTTTAAACATGTGCAAGTGTTAATGGAAATGCAGTATACAAGGCAACGAGAGAGTTCTTACAGTTCTACAGTTCTGATTTTGAAAGTAAGTATTTGGTATGACCACCTTTACTCTTCAACACAGCACAACTCTCTTGGGCAAGCTTTCTTGTACTCTCTGTAAGCCGTCTTCAGGAATAGTTCTCCAGGTTTCTCGAAGGACGCTCAAAACTCTTCTTTGGATCTTGACTGCCTTTTGTTCTGTTCTCTGTGGAGATGATCCCACATTGGTTCAACAATGTTGATGACCTGGGGGAAGTACACATTGGGTATTTTTCTATCCAAGTATGCTATTACTGCATTGGGCAATGTGTTTGCGATTGTTAATAATTAACATGAAGATGCTGCCAATGAGACGCTTTCTAGATGGAACTGCACAGCAGATCAAAACCAGATTTTTCTGTGTTTATAATTCCCTCGATTTAAATAATCATTATTCTCCTACAGATATTTATTAGCCCTGGAATTTCTTTTGTCCACCGCTCATTTCATCAAACAATTTAAAGACAAATCGCACACAATGCCAAGTTTTTTAGTTAATAGCATTTTGGAATCACCTTGTTGGTGCAAAAATACAATTTTATGCTTGTCAAAGTGGATATGAAAGAGAAGATGTGGTGAGCAGAAAGTGTGATCTTTAGGCATGTTTTTTGTAGATTACACCAAAGAAATGGGAACAAATTGTGTATTTTTGGAAAAGGTTGCTAGAAACAAAGTGCCTAAAGATACCATTTAAAATTGGTTCTTTGCTAAGTTGTCTGATGAACATCGGTTTATCCCTTGAGTTTGGTCCCTTGTTAACCTTGAATGATTAATGGATCAGAGAAGCAGCTTAAAAAAACTGAAAATGCTTAGCTACAAAGACTAGACTGAAAATACAGGAAAAAGCAATATTCTTTCAGTGTGTAAAGAGTCCAAGTCCATTCTGATCATGTGATCATTTAATGAGCAATGCTGAAAAATGTCTTCTTGGAAATCGGTTGAAAATTCAAGCATGTCTCATCAAGGCCACTCTTTTAATTCAACAATGTAACACAAACAAATGTTAGCTTAATCCTCTTACTTTGGTGTGGAATAGCAGGCCCTGGGTAAGGAATTGTAGATAAGAAGGCTGTGAAACTGATGATAATTCATACCTTTGGCCTGGAGTGCTGGAAAGCATATAGATGATTTAGAGCAACATATGCTTCCATGGAGATGCTGTCTTTTTCAGAGAACCCCTTGTATATTTTAGCAAAACAATATTAAACCGCATACTGCAGAGTCCAGGTGCTGAACTGGCCTGCCTGCAGCCCACACCTTTTACCAACTGATAACATTTGGCACATCATGAAACAAAAATACTAAAAAGAAGGACTGCAAAGCAGCTAGCAGACAAAAATGGGAAAACGTTTGTTTCCCAAAAGTCCACCAAAAGTCCGTCAACTCAATTTCCGAACTGTGGTTAAAAGAAGGGAGGATTCTACACACGGCCCATCCCATCTTTTTGCAGACATGTTGACATGTTCTTGGTTCTTGACTTTTTATAATTCTATTCAGTTGTGTTTTGCAGCTGAGGAAGAGCAAAAGAGGAATAGCCAACACGTTAAATAATTGCAAAGTTTGTGTTTACTATGCTTTACAGAGAAGAGATGAGATGATAACCAAAGATTAAAGGAAGCAATGACAAAGTGAAGACGGTGGAACAGAGCTAACATCCTAATGATAATGATACTATCTTTTGTTTATTCTGCTATCATCTGCCCATCATCGTTTTCTGCTCTATATGGCATCCACTCAAGTATTCTCTAGCCATATGGAAATATGCATATTAAAGAGAGAGTATTCTCATGGTGGGAATATGGAAATGATTATGCTAAATTTAGTTATTTATCTGCATTATGTGTTTCTAGGGTCCCTTTTGCATTTTGGGCTGCATTTTAACATAATATAAAGACGAAAATGTTAAATCTGCATACCACATATTTATTCACAGGAAGAGTTCTCACTAACTGCACTGACAGAATGGCGTATTAGAATAATGAGAAGGAATTTATATCAGGGAAAAAAATGACAATTAACTCAAAAGATGTTTTCATATTGGCTTCTGCTGAAGGATTTTTTTTCCTCATGGCAAGTCCCAGCTGCATAAGATGACTCATCCACATTTAATTTCCATTACATTTTTATTTCTGACAAATGAGGGGAGAAAAATAATTTATTTTTGCCAACTAACTGTTCTTGGGGAGAAGGAAGAAAGCAATATTTACTTTCTCTTTTGTCAAAAATCAAAAGTAATTTGAATTTTTGCTTCATCTCAAACCCCATAGTGCAAGAACCGGAGCTTTCAGTTTCTTAAGTTAACATTGCTTTGACATTCATTATGATTAGAATAGTAATGTTGACTCAGGATTTGTGTTGCATCAAGGGGAAAGAGACAATGAGAGAAAAATAGAAATGGTAAGGCGAATACTGCACTGGATTCAAAGTACAAAGTCGAGTCAAGGGTCAACAAGATTACTTTGAATCAAGGGAAGCCTGGAGGGGAGAAAATAAAAAGTGTTGGTGTAGAAAAAGAAACCCTCAGCAAGGCACTTTATCCCAGAGATCAATGCCTAGGGCAGGATTCTTGGATTTCCAGAATCTGGCAGTCACAGTACTATTCCGAAAAATCAGTCCAGACACTGAAAATATCATAGCTTCAACTTGGCCAACTCAAAGCCTCAGCACACATCCCATAAAACAGAGACTATTGTGTGGTAAGTAGCATCCATAAAGCTACCATATAAAGAAGAATGAGGCCGGCACTTTTGGAAAGTCTAGTTTACAGACAAGGAGAAAAGACGCATTAAAATGTGAGCTTTTATACAGTTAGTTTGTGCAAATAGTCAGCACCAATTTCTACATGCAATCATGAAGGTAAAATGATCAAAAATGTTCCCTCCCTGCTGAAATCTAGTTATAATTAAACTGCATACACATTAAAGTTTGTTTTAGTGGCAGATGGAATTGCAGTTGGTAATTTATTCAAAATAGCTCTTGGAGATTAGCCAACACATTAGAGTAGATGATGAATTTTGGATCATTTTACCGTTCAACTATTTTCTTTTTCATCATCTTTGTGCTGTATTTAGGTGATATATATGTCATTTGACTGTATAGCTCTTTGTGCTGGTTGCTCTTTGTTATGCCATTGTCCAACAGTCACTGACCACCTGTGATTGATTCTAAATGGACAAGTCTTTCATGAAGCAGGCAGGAGTGCTGGGATAAGGTGAAAGACAGTATTAGGACTTCTCCCTAACGGTCGTTTTGACACCTCTTCCTCTCTCTCTGTCCCTCCAGTCTGCTAATTTAGTTCATATCCAGGCCCTGTGCAATGACTCAGGCTATATCTCTCCACAGCAACTCCAGGATATTTACCAACCATCTAAATGTCAGCCCAGTAGAGCAATAATGCTACATAACCATCTGACTCACCAAGACACGCTTTTTTGCCAAGTGGACATGAATATATGTAGGAATTCTGGTGCACATAGACAATAACACACATAAGTAAGCACACTGCCATGCTAAGACTCGAAGTACCCAAATGCAAATAATGAAGCGATATCCTGACAGACTGTCACTCAGTGGCACTTGGCTTTTGCTTGTGAAGAGGTTCGTTTGTGCTTATATAAAGTGCATAACATTCTGGTTCATCAGCCTGTGGCAGAATGGGGTCTGGGGTGTTTGGCCTGCAATAATATAGCAAGCAAGACTAACTTGGCTGGTCTTTTCATAATTCATGCATCATGCTATTATGTATTTGCATACGTCTCTTTTTAAAAAGATTATTGTGCCTCTCCGATTGTAAATGTGTATGTGTTGTATGCCTGATGCATGCCTGTGTTTTTTGTTAAATGACCCAGAAAGCACACTGTTAAAATTCTGTATAGCAGATACTAGGATTTTATTTGTAGTACAGTAAAATTCAGAAAAGGGTAGTATAATTTTTTTTACTTTGCTTACACAAACAGTAGGAGACAAAACTTTTTTTTTTTTTTTTAAAAAGATATAATGCATTTTGGGGTCAGCTTGAAAAAAGGCACATGTCAAATATAAAAGTGACATCACAGGTCAAATGTGACATATTTACAATAATATTTAGTATCCATATATATATCTCAGTATGATTCCATAAATGTTGCCAATACAAAAACAGGCAGTACAATTTTAAGCATGTTTTTAAAGATAAAATACATTTAAAGTGTGACCTTATTTGACCTTGAAGAAGTGGTCAGAGGCCCCAAGGATAACATTTTGGAATATCATTCTCTATATGCTTATATGTTGTCACTACAAAAAATGGCGGTTAGAAATACCATTTTAAATAGTATTATTATCACTTTGACCTTCAGATCAATTTATTTACCTTAAAGTAGAGATCAGCGGACAAACGTGGCACAATGTTCAATGATCTTTGCATGCTTAAATGTACTTTCTCTATGTTGAAAATACACACTTGTAAAAATCATAGTTTCTAAGTTCAAAGGCTTTTTCTCAGTTTTCAACCAATAAATCATTATTATTAACCTCGGTGGATGTAAGCTCTATTTTAATTTATTAAAAACAATAATTTTTACAATACTTGTTATAACTTTACTTGTATTTATTAGGATGGCTACACATAGTATTTAACAACCTAAACATTTTACATCAAAATTGTTTTGCCTTTTATTACCATTTCACAATTGGTCGTCTCATGGGACTTCATACTGTAAGATAAAGACCTTACATAATGAGAACACAGCAAATCCCTTTAAGCAAGCACTTGGGGACAGTAGGGATGAAACGGTTCACTTAAAAAGGAAACAAAGCTATGACAGGGCAGCCTTCTGCCCAGCCTGGATGATGCGACAAAACAAACAAGAAAAGAAGAGAAGAATTATTATTTGTTTATTTGTGGTGTGAACAAGGGCAGGGATAGTGGGAAGAAAAATATATGTGCAATATATATTCAAGATTTCAAGAAAAGCATATTTCAGGTTTGTGAATATTTAATGAGGAACAAAATACATTCAGAATATTTTTAAGACCTCTTGCATTTTCATCAATAACACTGAAAGTAGCCAAATACTCTTTTTTTAAAGAAAACCCCAAAGACCACCTCTAAGTGCATATACTTTAACATTTAACTTTTTTTTTTTGTTTTACAAAATTTAGCCATTTAGACAAATGTTGCATTACACTAATTTAACATGCATTTTGCTTTACTACAAAGAAAAGTAAAGTAGAGAAAAGATAAGAAAAGAAAAGAAAAGAAGAGGGTGAGATGTACAGAAGGAATAGTAACTTACAACAGACTCTGGCAATTAAGAGCACCTCGTTAAGAAAGCTCTCAGTGACTAATGGACAAAACACACAGGCAGAGACACACACCACAGGGAATGAGTGATGGCCAAATGTAGACATTTAGCAACGTCAGTACTTAGATCTTTGCATCCTTCCTCTCCTTCATTTTCCTTCCCTCCCCCCACCTCGCCCTGTCACAGATTACAGATAATGAAATCTGAAAAAAAATTAAAAAATTATATTACTGAACCACTGAGGTTTCAGAGTTCCCTCCAAATGGCACTGAATGATAACTGGACCAATGTTATGTTCATCGCCACCGAGATATCCAAAGAAATGGTGCTGAATGCTTCACAGTGTGCCACTAATAACAGTGCTTCTGCTTTTGTTTCTGCTTATGAAACAGTTTAATTTCATCACTTCTCTTCCAAAGAAAATCCTCACTTAATGCCCACGCTCAATATCAAAATTTAATTTGGGTAAATAGGTTGCCGCTGTAGTATCTCAATTAACGGGAATGGGATGCTTTGCTTCTGTGTGCAGACTCACTTTGTGATTTGAGATGATTATTGTGAGCTTTTTCCCTGCCTCAACAGTCTGCTCTAGCATCACAGCAGTGCCATTGTTGCTCACTGAATTTCAATCCCTGCTCTCTGTTTGTAATGTTGCAACTCTAATCTGAGAGTGGCTTGTGTCCAGCTGAAAAAATAAAAGATTCTTTGTTTTCCGAATAATATTAAAGTCTGGTTCAAGACATGTTTGAGGCATGCTGCTGTCCAGTTCTGTCTGCTTTCCCTTGTGAGGCCTGAGTCCACCACGAGCAGCCTCATGTTGTTACAATCTATTCACTCACACACACCGTGGCTTGAGGCATCTATATTTATACACAAGTCCTGCAGGTCACAGAGAGGGCCAGGCTGGGTTGTTTGTAGTTTGAAGATTGAAAAACCCAGCTTCTGATTGGAAGGTCACAGTAAGGGATGAGAACATGGTGTGGATCTCAAAGGTTGTGTCAGTGAAATATGTCACTTCAGGAGCATCTAGTGGCAGACATTATAAACTACATGAACAATTCCACAGAAAGTCATCTATGTTTTACTTTTTACCATAGGTTTCATGTTTACATGTAACAGATAACTAATATAGATAACTACAATTCTCATTTTTGCAGGGACCTTTTAAGCCTCCTTTCCTGTGATATTTTTAAGATCACTGTTGAAACCCCAAAACTTTGCTAGTTAGCTGATGTGGGGAGAATAACAGTTATTGGCATTTCCTGCAGCTATAAATGTATTTTTAGTCCTCAAAGACTTTTCTGTCAATGTGGTTGAAAATAAAAATGATTTTTTTTAAATGGCTGCAGTAGTTTTACATTAATTTCCTAATCCAGAAATAAAGACGGCAGTTCAACGTGTCAATACGCTCCTTGTTTATGTCACAAATTAAAATCTAAATTTTGTTACTCAAAATGTTCACAATGATACTTTCACGTCCTTTATTTTGTAGAGGTTTGATTGCTAATCAAATGCTTACGTTATTTCTGCATCCAAAACTTTCTTTAATTTTTATTTAGTTTGGGCACCACAGTGAAAGAGTGATTAACACTGTCATCTCACAGCAAGAAAGTCAAGGATTTGAATCCACCAGCTTGAAGTTGGCAGCTTCTCTTTGTGCCTGCCAACAAAGAGACTTCTTCCCACAGCCAAAAACATATGTGTTAGGTTAACTGGTGATTCTAAATTTTTCGTAAGTGTGAATTGTTGTCTGTCTGACGACCTGTCCAGGGTGTATCTGACTTACAACCTAGTATAGCCCCACGCCCAGTGTGGCTTTGAATCGGATAAAAGAAATTTCTGGCTCAAACCGGAAGACCATGGGGTTATACAGAATAAGGGTAAGAGAAAGAGAGAAAGGAATGACTGAGCCACAAGTTAATTATAAGTTGCTCATCCAATACTGACAAAATATTATGCAGTTGTGACAATGAATAAATAAATACATGTCAAAATATTTAAAATATCTATGAAATTGTGCACAATAGCCAAACGAACCATTGTATCGCAGACCTTTGTTGCTTTACAAAAGATTTTTTTTTTCCATCAAATATAGAGTTGGGTAGCATGTGCCTATTGAAAACTCTTAAAATCGCAGCAGTCGCAAACGGGGGAGTTACTGCAGTTGATCAGCAGCACTTACAACGTCTCTTTTTTAAATTACAGGCACTGTGTGCAAGTATAT
Organism: Pelvicachromis taeniatus; assembly: GCA_015108175.1. Classification (NCBI taxonomy): domain Eukaryota; kingdom Metazoa; phylum Chordata; class Actinopteri; order Cichliformes; family Cichlidae; genus Pelvicachromis; species Pelvicachromis taeniatus. Next base: position 4,804 of record VURO01018576.1, on the reverse strand, counting down.
ATTACAGATTGCACCTTTAGTTGGAACACCTTCTCCCTGAACAACTTCTGTAGTGTTGATTGCAGCGAGCTGCCACCAGCAGTAATTGCAGTTCCAAGGTGTGAGCTGAAACGAAGTCTGTAACTTTTAACAAGTTCAAGAAACAATTGATGTGCTTGAGAAACTCTCATTGCAAAGGTATAAGCACTTTCAGTTCAACCAATTTTGCTCCCATACACCATATGATTTGACTCCTCTTTATTTTTTTTTAAATTGGTTACATGTGCTTGATGATTTCCTACCATAAAAATAATGGCACTTGTGACTGCCCAGAGAAAATGATAGGAAATTAGATTGGAGAGTGAGTTGGGGGCACTTGGATTGGCATGAAAATAATGTCTGGCTATGGGTATAAAACACCCAGCACTCTAGTTAAGAAAAAGCAATAATTTCTTTCATATCATTTTAGTTTTGATTTTGAAGTTTTGATTGAATCACTTTCTCATCTGGTGACACAATTACATTTTTAATGGAAAACTAAATTGAGTTGAAATTGTTCCTTGCATTAAAAAGGAAGTGCCTGCCACTTTGATTGAAGAATAAAATCACATTTCCCTCCTCACATTTTCCTCCTGCTTATTTTTTTTTTTTTTTAATGTTCACTCTACCTGTCTTTAGGGATTCATTTTAACTTGACACTGTTGTTTATATTCACACGGTCTTTTGTCAACTACGGCAGCTTGTGAAGTGGCAGTCTGAAATAAATGCAAGCACTTACCAACCCAAGCAGATTAATCACTTTATTCCTGTGTTGATGCTCTTGGTAAAGTTTTACTTCCTTTATAAACATCCGAGTTCTCATCATCAATAACAGTTGATATTGTTTTATCACTCCACTTTACAATATCTTTTTGAAACATGCGCATACGCCGCACTCACTTTTCACATCCCACAAAAACCTACAGTGACAGATGATGATGGTATATTCTGATAAGATAAATGATGATATGCCTGAACAGCTTAAAACAGAAGACGCAGACAGAGAGAGGGGGAAAAAAACAAAGGTAATATTAGATAAAGGAGAAAAAATGGTTCTGGAAAAGCAATAAGGGGCAGTCACAAAGAGACAAACGGGAACATTAACAAAAAGTGGGCGCAGATCGTGAGATGGAAAAGATCTAGGATTAATCATTAGGCTCTAAAATTATGAATTCTTTTCAGTTTGCTTTTTTTTTTCTCACTCACGATTCTGATTAAATGAAAACAGGTTTGAGGGCAATGAGAGCAGCGTCTGCCTCAATAAAGACTCATCTTTCCACTCGAAGTTCACATTCTCTTGTGTTTGTATTTTTTCATTCTGAATATTTTTCATTCTTTTTCACTTAGTTTTATATTTTTTTTAAAAAAAGACATAAATTCTCGAATTAACCTCTTTAAGTCTGGTGAGACAAAATAAGACACCAAGAAAAAGTTAGGGGATTAATTAGGGAGAGAGTGTGGTAGACCTAATGTAAGCATGTGTTTAAGGAAGAGAGTTACACGGGAAATAAAGAGAGCAATACCCTTGTGAGACCTCAGTATTTACTGCACTGTTAAGCAGCACTCATTTATCTTATGAAAAAGCTCCTACACACACACACACACATACACATATATATCTATACATACGGGTGTGTGTGTGTGTGTGTGCTGTTTAGCAGTATATATAAATGGCCCTGTGAGGGCCTTATCCCCAGACAGCTCCTCTAATTGGCTTCATCTAAATGAATGGGCTGAGCCGAGTTCTTTATTTCCTGGCACTACTAATGCTCGATATTTAATAGTGTAGTGCCACACACAGGTACGTCCACGGCAGAGTGTGCATATACCTATAAAACACAAATTTCTTCATCGGCATTGCATTCAGGCTACTACATTGGGATTTGTGGGACAGAAAAGAAAAATTGTCGAGATAAGTGAAACTGAGCTTTGGCTGCTGCTGAAAAACACTCAGGATTCATTTTGTATTCACGAGCACTAAGCTTAACAATTTAAGCAATGGCTGTGGACAGCTTTGCAAATCAAGAATAACAAAGACATAAATACTGTAATCACCCTGGATCACAAGGCAGGTGGGTATAAGAGAACACAATATTGTGAGGAGAACAGCATGGAACAAGAAAAACTGAAATAACAGAGGTAAAAAAAAATCAGAGGAGAAGAATGAGTGGCGCATAGTGGGATAAAGAAAAAAATAGAGGGTTTAGGTATTATATACCATGATTAAATAGCTGGACTAAAACAAGCAGAATAAGATCAAAACAGCAAGTGGGTCCGACAAAGAGGATAGAAATGAAAGAAAGAAAGAAAGAAAGAAAGAAAGAAAGAAAGAAAGAAAGAAAGAAAGAAAGAAAGAAAGAAAGAAAGAAAGAAAGAAAGAAAGAAAGAAAATATCTCCTGAGGTCCTGAGAGAAGCTGTGAGCTGAAGTTATCAAAGGCACACAGAACAGAGAGAAGTGCAGCAAGGCCCTTGTTCTCCTCGGGTGTTTGAGATGCCGGAGATCATGTTTGTCAGTAACTCCCCACATTTAACTGGGAAAATGTTTACCCACATTTGCTAAGAGTAACACCCAGTAGTAATGCTTAAGTCCCCTCCCATTTAGAAATATCGAAGGAGTCTAAATAAATGGAATAAATAAATGTGCTTCTTATTTGTCCATTTGCATGGCAACTCAAGAAAGAAAGAAAAAAAGAAAGAAAGATTTTTTTTTTAAATATAAATGAATTTGCAGTTATGGGACCATGGAAGCATTTCCAAGTTTAATCAATACTTGCAAATACATATAGACAGTCATAAAAACAACCTTTTCTCATCATTTTTCAACCCGCTCAGTTGGTATTGCAGTAAATGTCCTCCTGCTCCCAGTCCTCAATATAAAAGTACATTCAGTACGTTTTATAGTCAGTTCAAGTGTCTTCACAGCTGCCCTGACCCCATACAGTGACAAGAAAATGCTGACAGGACACAAATGTTATTCTTTAGCGGTAAACTGTACTATATCCTGTGCAGGTGTATTGCGCATTAAGGGAACATATTCCCTTCTGAGGCCAGAAAGTCCCCGCCATATTAATCATGCTAATGTCAAGTTGGAACAAGGGATTTAGTTAGGCATTTAGCAGTTATGGCTTGTGCCCACAAAATGAATGTGAGCCACTGTAATTTCCTGAAACTACAGTGACAGGAGCCTACCTAAATGTAACTCATTTTGAGGGGCACATGAAAGTCCTAGATTGAACCCCAGACTCCAGGCATTTGTCTAAAAAGGCCAACGCTCCTTATTACATCACTACTGCGCTATCTCTGCTGGGCAACAACTTTAGCCTATTTTGACAGCTATGTAAATATCAGATCATAGAAATACAAAGTTGGAAAAGAACACCAGTAAGAAATATGTGTATGCTCGTAAAGTTTGAGAAAAAGACCTGAAATTCTGAGTGAAGTTTGTCAGCTTATTGAGGTGACTCGAAGACCTAAGTTAATTCATAATACATGCATAAACAAACTCAGTGTTAATGAGCACACAAAAGCAATCCTTCCCTTCATAATGAGCATAAATTCGTATTATTTCCTTCCATCATTCATCATCTAGCAGTCTCCTTGGTCACATCAATAAGTCATGCGCATCCTTTTTGGCCGTAACACCACCTAATACATCAGCAGGGGAAGCAAGCTGGTGAGAAAATCTGTGTACCCCTTAAAATATTTATCAGCTCTGTGTTCAGCAGCTGTTAACCTGCATGTACTTTGTGGAGGCATGCTGTGTGCACGCGCACGTGTGTGTGTGTGCGTGCGTGCGTGCGTGTGTGTGTGTGTGTCTGTAGGCTATAACCTGATTATGGCTCTGATTACCTGTTTGAATACCATAAATATTTTAAATGCTTCAAAATCAGTTCTGAAGGTCAGTGATGATGGAAATGATTATGATGATGGCGGTGATAATGATGATGATGATGATGATCTTTATGTGATTTAATCTTGCCATAACTAATGGCATCTGATCTCTTTTTGTTTGAGTTTTCACAAAGGTTTTTCACGTACATGTCCAATATGTAAATGAACTTACTCTTACAGCACAGCAGCCAATACCAAGTGACGCTACTTATGTCTAATAACTCATTCTTTTACCATGTTAACTTCGGTAGATAGCTCTGCGACACAATAAAATGTCTTATGGTATTGGTCTTAATTATTAATTTACACCCTTTTAATGCTGTTTACGCATTTTTTTAATAATAATGCAGTCAAGTAAATGCAATAACGATGGCATAAAAAGAAAACAATTATAAAGTGATCTTCATGCCAGCGTATCTGATACTATATAAAAAAAAAAATTCAAATTACTATAGTCGTGCTGCAATTACTAATGGTATATTTTTTGTTTGTTTTTCTGAGTTCCAAAACTCAATGAGATGTGGTAATCTAATTACAATTATCTTTTGTTTTCCTCAAATATGTTTTGTTTTGGATATACGGAGGCAAAAACTATGTAATGAAAACTGAGAATATGAGGGTAAGTCATTCGAATCATTAAGATAATCAAATTAATTCAAAATGACTGTTGGATTTCTATAACATACCCTGTTATTAGTTAATTACTAATTACTTACTTTTTTCTATGTTCTTCTGTTTTCCATTGTTTAGCTAAAGGACATTTTTATTGTTATTTAACTGAAGATTGACAAATATAATTTATGTAACATGATGAGCAGTTTAGCCTCAAAGTGACTTTGCCCACTTTTTAATTTATTTATTATTTGTTTGTTTGTTTTTGTTTAGTGCTTATAA
>VURO01018575.1:0-21181 GCA_015108175.1 Pelvicachromis taeniatus | reverse complement strand
AGCTCTCTTTGTCTTTCTGGTTTCAGACAGGAAGTGTCTGCAGTGTGTCTATGCACTGCAGCCATGCAGTATTAATGATGCTCTTTAGCAGACTACATCAATAAACTAAAATAAAGCAAAATGCAAGCAATCACATTGTCTTTGTTTTATTCATATAGGATGCACTCTAACTATAGTGCTTCTTACCTGCGCAAAACCAGTGTAAGAAGTTTTGTTTCAGTGGAAGGTAAGCTTGCAGCACGATAAAGCGGGAACAAACAGTATCGTGTGTGATGAAAACTTTACTTGCAACATGGAAGCCCAAGCTGCTGTGGCCTTTCAGTCTACAAGGTCCACGCACATTTTAACAAATACAATTCTGTGACAGAAAAATAAAATAACAGTTAATGTCACAATTTATTACATTATATTTTTAACATATAGAACAGCAGCTTGTAATCTGGTACAATGTAAACATTTCATTATGGCTGAAACATCAAAAACGTTGTTCTATGACCCCACTGTTTTTTTAAGATCCATTTTTTTGTCTTTTAGTCTTTATTAGAGGACAGTGAATACAGATGCAGGAGGTGGATGGACTCCTTGACCAGGAGAACTGTACTGGGACCCAGTATGATCCCAATTAACATAAATGACTGAGAGTCAGTGAGTGAGAGTTCAATAAAAGTGGCAGTAGCTGTAGAAGGCAGCTGTGTCAGAGACAACAAGAGTGAGCCACCAACCACTACACAACTCTGGGAGAAAACAGCTATGAAGATGCAGCTCGTGCACATGTCACCAGGGTGGAAAAGTCAGTGACTGATGTGTTTGCAGCTGCAGGAGTTCTCTGCTATGCTCAAACTTAAATTTTTTATCACAAAGTGTTCAGTCGAGGCATGTTTTATGCTTCATTTGATTTAATTTAATTTTAGTCAACATACAAGCTTCAACTCACGGTTCTCAATGTGGGACAGCATCACACTATGGTCGAAGTTAAACTGACATGGTGAATCATCCCCGAAATGGGTTTCATGACATTGCTGTTAATGTTTAAATAGCAAGTTTCAGGTCTGGATAAATGGATTTTCATAGATTTTCCGTTAATTTTTCAGATTATTTATGTTATCTTATTTTTTATCACGAAACATACCTCCTTGATTCAGATGCATATATCTCAACGATTGAAGCAAGTATTAAAATTGAAGTTGGTGCAAACATTTATGGCCCCCTCATCGGGTGGACATTGATGGTTGTATTGTGAGTAAGTCACATGATGCCCTCACGATTATTGTCCTTATTTTCCCCAGTGGCCACTCATATTATTGCAATCAAAAAGACAATGATAAGATGTCTAGAAGAGAAGACTAGAAAATTGAGTTTTGATTGTGCAGCATCATTTTCCCTGTAAGCATGCTGTGAAGGTGGGACCAGCAAGAGAAACACTGAAACATATCCAAATGTATAAATGATGGGAAGTTAAAAAATAATCATAGAGCATATGAAAAGCATACGGCCCACTGAAGTAAGAAAACTCGCATCACCAGATATGACATACACACAGTCACTACAATAACTGTCTGTGGCATCTTTCAATCAGATCTTGGTTCATTTCACTGTTCTTAAGGAGAGCTAAATTACTTTTCACACTAACCAGAAACATCTTAACATTGGCCAAGTTTGCTCCCACCCACGTTATGCCTTTTTGGGGTTTTAATTGTTAAAATAATATGATGTTATAGCCCTGGTATTGTTTTCTACATCTCTTGCCGCGAGAACCAAAATTTAGAATGAAGGGGGCGTTAAACTTTTGTTCACTGTTTCAAAAGTAGTTCAGTGTCACTTTTGGTTAGCCAATCAAACGGCGCCTTCTCTCTAAGACTAGAGGACGTATAGAGGTTTTCTACATTGGTCAAGACCTTTTCGATCACAATGACATCTCTGAATTTTGCTTTCATTTGTCTGTTCTTGTGGAAAATAGGTAAGTTGGGAATACCTTCAATTCTTAAAAATGTAAATTAAATCTCATGATTTTATTTGAATGATTTTTACAGAATGATTAGGCTTTTGTTTGGTTTTAAGGGCAAACTTTCACACTCTTTTCTTTACAGACTTGGCAACTAATTTACAGCTGTCCTCAAATGTTCGTCAAGAAAGTGGTTTTATATCAGCTAACGTTGGCGACAATGTAACTTTACGATGTTTCTATGAAGGTGATGTTGCAGCTATGTTTTACTGGTACAAACACACCCTGGGGCAAAAACCAAAACTTGTCTCTAGCTTCTACAAACATGACAAAGACAGCACTTTCAATGGGGAATTCAAGAACAATCCAAGATTCTCTTTGGACAGTAAAAATGGAAAGAACCACTTGACTATCTCAAATGTACAAATCTCTGACTCAGCTACTTATTACTGCATAAGCTATTATGTGTACACGTTTCAATTTGCAGAGGGTACAACTATCAGTGTAAAGGGTTCAGGTTTGAACATTCAAACTTCAGTTCATCAGTCATCTTCTGAGACCGTCCAGCCAGGAGCCTCTTTGACTCTGAACTGTACAGTACACACTGGGACTTGTGATGAAGAACACAGTGTTTACTGGTTCAAAAGCTCAGAAACATCTCCTCCGGGACTCATTTACACCCGTGGGAGCAGGAACAATCGCTGTGAGAGGAAAACTAACCCTCAAACACACACGTGTGTCTACAGTTTGCCAATAAAGAGCCTGAATTTGTCTTATAATGGGACCTACTACTGTGCTGTTGCCTCTTGTGGACACATACTGTTTGGAAATGGGACCAAGCTGGGCTTGGAGGGTAAGTGACATTCTAGTAGCCCCTCTCACATTTGCAAAACAGTCTTTAATACTCTCTCATCCAGCTTATAATGGAAACACATTAACAACACTGATGGTTGATGGATGTTTGGTTCTCTACAGATGAAGTGACCTTTCCTGACTTTCTTGTGCATGTTTTAAGTGGAGCCTTGGCATTCACCACCGCTTTGAGTGTTTTAATGGGTTTTCTAGTGTGGAAGATTAATAAAGGTAACCACTCACTAGTATCTTGCAGTCAGTCCAAACATATGTTAGGTTAGTTACAGTGCACAAAAACAGTTGTATGAGTGTTTAAAAGGGCAATGTGGCCAACCTTGTAAAGTGCTTTGATTTGTCAGTAAGACTGAAAAAACACCACATAAATGCCAAACTATAATATTGTCACCTTGAACAGTTTTTATCTTTTTTGTGTTTCACACTAGAGTCACAATCAAGATGTTCAGATGCCTCCACAGCTAATGCAGAGGTGACTATAATTATTGAGCATAGATATCAAAATATGTTTTGAACTGCTATCTATACATATCTTTGACTGTAGCACTTTTTTTTCTATAATATTTATTGACTTGTTTATTTTTGAACAAGGGATGCCAAGATGCAGACAACCTTCACTACGCTGCCATACAGACACAAAACTTCAACCGGCATAGAAGGCAGATGAATGACACCCTGGCTCACTGTGTGTACTCTAGTGTAAGGCAGTAGATTTGAACCTGTTTCATCTATACTTTGTTTCAGTGTAAGATGTGGTTTTGTTAGTGTTTTGAGATCTGTTGTAAAGATAATCAGTACAAGGCCTTGCAAAGGTGCTACATTTCCATCATCAGCATACTTGTTGGTTCTCAGGGTTAAGAAAAACAGTAAGAAAAGATTTTACTTTACCAAGCCAACCTTTGACATTTCTGAACGCATGCATAACACACTGTGTCACATCAGCAAAATATAATCCAGTTTAATACAATGTACAAAGTAATGAGTGCTCTCTACAGGGGAATATCTGTTTATCTCTTCATATTTTGGTTACATCTTTAAGAATCTTTTTTATAGCTTAACTCAAGGTCAATAAGTTAAATCTCTGGGTGAGCATATTCAAAGAAAAAACAAACAACAAAAATAAACCATCTGCTCTTTTGTTTTTGTGTCTGTGCAGTTGCAAGCAGGAAGCTTCAACAAATGTTCCACTATTGCAGCCGTATACTACCTAAAACAACAAGATTTGGATTTATTGTTTCTGCACCTATTGTGTTCAATAAAAGCGGTTCTGTGTATATGCATCAGTATATAGTATGCAATTACTCTTTACAATGAGAAAATGTGTAAATGATTAGCATGGCACAAGTACATATCTTTCTTATGTAAGCAGTAACATGCAATGGATTAAAAATAGATCCAGTGCAAAATTGCCACCAACTGCAGTTTCTCCAAAGGCCATTTGAGGCTGGCAGTAAAAGTGGGTCAGTTTCCACAGACTGTTGAAAGTTTGCAGCGAGGCTATTTGTACATAGTGTAGTGGTTTCTGCGTTCAACATGTAAAAGATCTCAAAGTCTCAATTCGGGGAGAGATGAATACATTACAAAGGTCAGGAAAAGTAAAAAAAAAAAAAAAGAAATATGGAGCTACCTACTTGTGAATAAATGATGCCAAAAGTAGCATGAGCGCTATGAAGGGCCTTCCTGATATGTTGGTGTGTTTCTCATTGTTTTAATGGGTTTTACCGACAAATAAAGTGTATCACACACCATTCAAGATGTTCATTTGGGGTATTTTCTTTGCTACTGACTGTTTGGCAGATATCTGTGTCTTTGTGCTGCACCTATACAATTTATGAATACAGCTTGCTAACCAATCTTGCCAACATTAGCTAGCAATTTAGCACTCTACTCTACCAATGATTAAATATGGTAAATTCTGGCTGTGCATACATTTAGCATGCTGACATGCAAAATTCTAGGCTTCTGAGGCTTCAAACTATAGGTTCCAAAACCAACAGTGCACATTAAAGAGGCTGCAGCCATCTTTTACACACCACTTGTTTAAATGTAATGGTGCTAGCTGTTGCCAACCTAAAATAGAAGAGTAGGTTACAGTAGCACTATTGTGTTGTCTTCTCTAAAGAAACAGCACACTAACAACCATCAGGTTACAGTGAGGCAATAACTGATATGACTGAAATAACTAATATACAATACTCCCCATTAGCTGCCTGTCATCATAAACACACCAAAAGTGTCTTTTTTAAAATTCTACATAACTTACACATCTTCTCTTGCATAATGAAGACATAGAACTCAAGACTTCTTTGTTTAATCAGTGATTGTGTGTCACCCGCTGGCTTGTGTGGACTACTTTGATATTTTACTTTGATGTTGCCATGTTTCGTTAAATCATCACAACACCATATTTGGACTGGAGAGTTATCCGCTAAGTGAGTTTAAGGGGTTGAACAAACTGAATAACCAAAACCTTAAAGCAAACATTAAACAAGAAAAATATACAAACATCTGTCACTTAATATAGCTACACCTCTTTTTATACATCTGCATAGGTTTATTACGTTTAAGAAAATGTGTTAACAAAAGCTTCCACCCCGTCATAGTTTCTTCTGTAAACACAAGCTCAAACTCAAGCGACCGTTTCAGTGGGACTCATGTTAGGCAAGTTAAACTGTAGTGGTCTTTGTGGGTTTCAGATGAATGAAGAGGTGTAAGTACTTGTAGTGGGCAGTCAGTCTGAAAAATAAACTGCAATAAGCCACAAAGTAGATGGAAATTGTCAGTATATTATCTAATATACCTCTGAGGCATTAAAATGCAAGCCCTAAAGACCACAAGCAAATTACCAATAAACTTTCACTGATAGACCATAAAACAATACAAAGAGAGAAATTGATGGCATTTCCCCAACAACAGATGGAAAAGCAGCATTCATGCATATTGTTATTTCAAACTTATGTATAAATGAAGTGTGTTTGCCGTTTTGAAAGGACCAGATTCTAGAAGATCTCAAGAGCAAAACTGAAGGTCAAGTGACATACTGTATAAACAGTAGAATTACTCTGTTCATGTACATAGACAATGCCCTTCAGTAGATTTAGAAAAGAAGTCCAAATCTACTCAATTTGGAGTTTGGAGATGAGTTTTTTGCTTAGTCTGAAGGTGGCTTAATGTCAGTGCTCTCCAGCTCAAAGGGCCCTTTCAAATCCCAGAAAAGTATAGTTACTTTATTTTGTTTGACCATCCCCTTACCCTAACCAGTCGCAGCAGAGGCTGCCCCTCCTTGAGCTTGGCTCTGCTGGAAGTTTCTTCCTGTTTAAAGGGAGTTTTTTCTTCCTACCATTGCCAAAGCAGTTCATGGGGGGTATGATTGTTGTGGTTTTCTCTATTTTCTTTGTATTATTGTAGGGTCTTTATCTCACAATATAAAGCACATTGAGGCAATTGTTATCATTTGGCATTATATATAAACAAAATTGAATTGAACAGACTTGAACGTTGAAATCTATTGCACAATGCATTGAAGCTTAGAGGAACTGCAAGACTTAACTTTTTATTGAGTATTGTATTTGCTTTGGCATGTCAAATATTAAAAATATACAATTTTGAACTTTTTCAACAAATTTTGTTGAAATACAAAACAGCCTATTCAACTCAAAAAGTAACTTTTGAGCAGATTGCTTTTCTTAGTTTCACATTTGCAGCTGTGCAGACAACTGCAGAAATTGTGTGCAAAAGGAGGGATGTGCCAAAAACCTCCATTCTTTTTAATGGCCAGCAGGGGATGATTGCCCTATCTACACTTCAAAGCATAGATGGCACAAAATAGCTACATAGCTACTTTGATGTAATTCATCCATCCATCCATCTTCTGCCGCTTATCCGGGGCCGGGTCGCGGGGGCAGCAGCCCAAGCAGAGAAGCCCAGACCTCCCTCTCCCCAGTCACCTTAACTGGCTCCTTTCGATGCGGAGGAGTCTGTTTCATTGGTTTCTAAAGTCCTGTTTTGATGCCTCAAGGTTAGCACTTCCACTGCCACCATCAGCTGACTTTTTTATTTAGAAGGTTTTTTTTTTTCATGTGACTCAAAATGAGTGGCTGAGCCCATAAAGATAGAAAGACAAAGTCCCATACACTTATATATGAATGGAAGTCTTTTTTCAAACATAGTTCATCACCACCTTGGTTCCTTTCTTTTATATCATGTATACTGTCAATGCCCAGAAAAAGATTTACCTCAGTAAATCTTCTTCTGGTGAGGTTATGGTGTTATGGTCTCAATAAGAGTCGTATATAATATACCATTGTGTCCATTCTGTAAATTTAGTGTCCAGAAGGACTTAAAAGTAATGCTTTTTCCTTTTTCCACCAGCTTATCTCAGTCAGTCAAAGACATCAGTGACTTATCAAATCCAGTTTAAAAACATCAAGATGTTGACAGTTAAAAATTAAGACTACACAATGGAACTTTGCTGTCAAATGAATAATGTTGCTAAATCAATCTTTTATATAAAATGGGATGAAAACTGGAATCTAGTTCTTTTTTACTTCATTTTTACAGACGAATTGTTTGACGCCGTGCAGTATGTTGCTGATGTCTAGAAATATACTTTCACAGGATAAGCCATATATATAAATACTGACCGCAGTTATTCTTTAGAATAACATGATATTCATTCAAAACTGAAGTATAACTAAACTCTGTTGTATATTCTAATATGTTGTGTTGAGGTCAATTATTTATCAGTGATTTGAAAAAGTGTGAGGAGTCTTAAAGTGCTTCATATAGTTTCACCCAACTGATTATTCTTATGGAGCTAAAATTGCTTCTGTAGGTGGATGTGATTGTCAACCCTTGCTGGCCAATCAAAACAGTCTTGTCTCTGAAGAGAGTGAGAATGTAGAGCAGTGCTTTTCACTCAACACGGCAATTTCAACAAGATGACACCTCCGAAGCTTGTCTTCTATCTGACATGCCTCTTCTTGGTGGAATTTGGTAAGTTGCATTTTATTTAAAAAGATAAAAACAACTATTTATGTAATGTGTTTTAAATGTATTATTCTGGTTAAAATTAATTCTGCTTTGTACCCCATTTAGCTCAGATGAATCATTTAAAACAACCCACGAATTTGCATCAAGAGAAAGGATCTATATCTGCTAATGTTGGAGACAGGTTGATTTTGCGATGTTTTCATGACAGTGATGCTGCAAAGTATTACTGGTATAAGCAACTACTAGGACAGAAGCTACAGCTTATCTCCAATACCTATAAATTTGACAGAAATGGAATTTTTTATGATGAGTTCAAGGACAATCCACGCTTTACACTGGAAACTAATGTAGGTATAAATCACTTAAAAATTTCCAATGTACAAATCACAGATACAGCGACTTACTTCTGTGCAAGTGGTCTTTCATTTGTGTTTGAATTTGGAGAGGGTACCAAAGTCATTGTAAAGAGTCAAGGTTTGAGGATCAAAGCTTTAGTCCAGCAGTCTGCATCTGAAACCATCCAGCCTGGAGGCTCTGTGACTCTGAACTGCACAGTACACACTGGGACCTGTAATGGAGAACGCAGTATTTACTGGTACAAAAAAACAGAAGAATCTCAACAACCAGGACTCATTTACACCCATGGAGGCGGTAATGATCAGTGCAAGACAAAAACTAAAACACAAACTAACACCTGTGTCTACACCCTGCCAATGAATGGTCTGAATCTGTCTCATGCTGGAACCTACTACTGTGCTGTTGCCTCATGTGGACATATACTATTTGGAAAGGGGACAAAACTGGACTTTGAAGGTGAGCAATGTTGAGACTTAGCTTACTAAAAAAAATACTGTCAATCCCACCCAACTATGAGTGGGACAAAGTTGGAGTTTCAAAGTGAGCAGATTTTTCTACCGGGACTGGTTTGATTTTACTCAACAGTAATTATGTTAATTTTGGAAAAAGGTTTAAGTTGTGATCTTGCTTTCAGGTGTTACAGGGGACGTGGACTCACTGCGTTTAGTGTATTTTTTGGGCGGTGCTTTGATATTTGCCACAATTCTTACTGGCTTTCTGGCTTTCCTGATATGCAAGATAAGTGGGAGAAACTGCTGTCAATATTCAGGTACAGCAAATTTTCATGGCTAGAAGCTTAATCTATTAATTTTATTTAATTTTTAGTAAAAATCACTTTTTCTTCCATTTTTACAATCTGACTCTCGTATAGGAAAGTCATCTCCCCACACAACAAATGCAGAGGTAAATATTATTGGAGATTAACTATGACTTTCACAAGCACAACTCTTCCAATACAATACACGTGGGAAGCAGTTACAATGTATTAATTTCATATTTTGTTAGCAGGGTTACCGAGATGCAGACAGCCTCCATTATGCGGCTTTACGTGTAAACCAGACAAAACGATCAAGAAGACGGAAGGATGACACCACGAGTGAATGTGTGTACTCCAGCGTAAAGCAATGACTGTCTCTTTCTTTCTTTATAGTTGTGACAGAGAAGTACTTGTACATTTTTTATTTATAAAATGGTTTCTGAGTGTTTTGGTAATATGTGCATTTTTTGCTCTCTTTTTTTGTTGTTGTTCTGGTTTGGAATTTCAAGATGGATATCCTAATATTATTCCTTTACAGTGATTTATAGACTTCACAGATGAAGTTTATCACATTTTCATTTCTTGGTTTTTATGCATTTCATATAATGCTCTGGAATTATTGCCATGTGTTTATTGATAAAATAAAGTAAATGTCATTATGAAGAACTTAAGCGCATGTGTGTTCACTTCTTTTGGCTATCCGATAGCTCCCTGTGTATCGTGCAGTACACGTGACAGTCCTCACTTATACCAGACCAGCAGTGAAATTAGGAGGTGAGTGTGGCTAGAAAGGGTGCCAATAATTAATGGATTTTGAAATTTAACAATTCTAAATACTGCACATGCAGTTTTAAACATCAAACATTTGTTGTTGAGATTTAGTTTCTCTATATGCTATTATCACTAGTCTCAAATTTTGTTGAATTTGGTCTTCATAGATACCAGGTGCTGACAATGAAATACACTGAAAAAGCCAAAAAATGTGTCAGTTTGATCTCGAGCATGATTCTAGAGCATACAAGTATGTGATACTACACTGCCAAAAAGGAAGGACATCACCAATGACTCTTGTAGAGATGCTGACAATCAATCTGGGAGGGGTTATATGGTTAGCCCACAATTGATGTCAAATTCAATTCACTGTCAGGCCGTACAGTGCTCTGAGAAACTGCAAAAAACCTGAGAAGTACATCTCAGACTCTACAGAGCTCAGTTAGCATGACAAATGTTCATGAGACCATGAATAGAAAAAAACAGAACAAGTGTAACTTGTTTGAAAGGGTTGCCGGGAGAAAGTTTCTTTTAAAAGGAACATAAGCACATCATAGCGACTCAGCGTGGGACATTTTTTGGAAGTTGCATTAGAACAAACAACAAGTATTCTACAACAAATGGATGTTGGACAGAGTAGATCACAATGAATGTGTTTGGCTATAGTGCACAACACAACAGACAGCGAAAACCAAACACGGCATTAGCACAAAACACCTCGTACTAATTGTAAAGTTGAAAGGGGTGGTGATAATTTGAGCTGTTTTATGCATCCATAAGACCTGGGCAGAATCAAATGTGACGTCATCTGTCCAACAGCTAAAGCTGGGCTCAACTGTATTATGCAACAGGACAGTGATCCAAACATAGCAAATCTACAACAGACAGCTGAATGACAAAAGAATCAAGATTTTGCAAGAGAGCAGTACAAACCATGATGAACTAAAGCAAAATTGTAAAAAAGAGTGAGCCACAACAGTGTGAGAGACTGATACAGAAAGCATTTGGTTCAAGTTACTGCTCTTAGTGAATCTTGGAGTTTACATAAGTTGTTGTTAAATATATAATGGCGTGTTGTAATACGTCAAATGCTTATGTTCATCTGAGGTTGTATGAATAATTTTAAGGCCTGGTGAGGATGTCATTTTATTACGTCCATTCATCCATTCTCTTCCACTTATCTTTGTCGGGGTATCTTCAGCTGTCTTAGGCAGGGTACAACCCCGACAGGTCGCCAGTCTGCTGATTTTAGAGATACCAGTTACCCTAACCCCACCAACTGCATGCCTTTGGACTGTGGGAGGAAGCTGGAGTACCCAGAAAGAGCTCACGCAAACACAGGAAGAACATGCAAACTCCACACAGAAAGACCCCGGCATGATGGTGGAAATGAACTGAGGACTTTCTTGCTGTGAGGGAACAGTGATAACCACCATGGTTGCATGCCCTGGTAAAGAAAAACTTGTTGGAAGAGTGGAAGTTGGTGCACTGGACTATACTCCAATTGGTATCAAGGTCTGCCTCAGAACATCAGCAAGAGACATATAGTTGAAACCATACCAGCTCAGACATTGCCAAGCTTAAGAAGATTTGCATCAATTGTTGGTGAACCATGACATACTGATGAGCGTTAGATTAATGGAAAAAAGACATATATGGACAAGGACTGGGAGCATGGAAGTAATGCTGTACTACTATGACCACAGATCCAATGTGAAAGGTTTTATATAGTACATGTGGAAAACATAGATGAGCAGAAGCCAAGCATCCACAAGGACCAAGAAGCACCTGGTAGCTCAGTGCTCTAACACCAGTAGAAGGAAGCCATTCTGAAAGCCGGAGATCAAGAAGCTACAGCACAATGGAAACTCACAGGTATGGACATAATGAACTAAGCCTGGTAAAAGAAGGTATTGTTAAGGATCTAGATGATCCCCAACCACCTCTTATAAGTAATGCTCCTTCTCCAGAAATGTCCAAGACCATGACTTACCTGGCTCACTGACAAACTTCTACCAGAAGAGAATCTTGAAGACATTAACGCAGCTCTACTCACCATCCCCAGTACCAGTATGACAAAAACTATTAAGCTTACCACTGTCACACTGTAATACTATTAACACTTGGGTATAAGATCAAAAATGCAAAATTAGGTGCAGAAGTGTTTCATGAAAGATAGATCCTCTGTAGTTATGAATTAGAACAAAGTGTCCATAACTGAGTCTCCAGAATCTGACAAACAAAGGCAGCTCTGGCTACTGGGCTGAGGAAATATAACAGAAAATAATATTAAAATACTTATTCATTTGGATCGCTTTTAAGATGACCCATAATAGTCAAGTGCTCTATAGCTACATGTTTTGACTTGTGTTTGACAGTATGAATGCAGAAAAGAAGAAGCGGTCACTGACATCTTTCCCCTCATGTTTGTTTTCAAACTCTGTCAGTCTCTGTCAGTGCAGCAGCTCATGTGGTTTTTGTGCAGGATGTAAAGGTAGTTCCACACCCACATAAATGCACCTTTAAACATACCACCAAAAGTACTGGATTTTTAGGTATCGTAATACTACTTGGGTGAAATATTTAGAGTATTAGTGACATCAGTGAAAAGAATAGATTAGCCAAAAAAGGGTATTTTTGTTCCAACAAGCAGAAAACAAAACAAACAACAATAAATAAAGTTCCTTGACAGATCATTTCAAACTATTCGGCTGATGAAATCACATCACTTAAATTGCATTATCATTACTGCTACTCCCATTATGCCTATGCACATCTGGAGGTTTTGTGTGTGGGTTGTGTTTGGTTTCTACCACCATCTTACCACCCTAAAACGGCTTTTTTTGTTTCCCCTGCTGCTCAAAGCAAAGAAACAGCAACCAAAACAAGCATTTCTATAAATTTCACATAAAATTTAAAAGTAAAATGAAAGATTAAATTGAAAAATTATTTGGAGCATATGGGATGCATATTAAAGTTATGATTTCAATTTGTGATTTAATTACGCAAATGGTCTTTGTGCTTTAATAAAAAGTCATGTGGACAAGCACAAAGCGCACTCTAAATATTACCACTTCAGTGCTAAAGGCTGAGCACAGTCCACTCTAAGTTGTCACCAGTCTCTAAGCTGTAAACTAATAACATTAATGTAACTGTACTTAATGAACATATACTTAACTAGTAAAGAGCCTCAATGTTCTTCATATATGCTCATGATATTACAAACTAAACTTAACACCATAGGTGGTTGTGAACATGTGATTATGTTTCCATAGTAGGACGTACAGTGTCACTGTAGACTGGCCAATCAAGATCAGTCTTGGGTCTTCAGAGTGGAGAAAGCATCAAGATTCTTTTCATTTGACACAACGGTTTGAACACGATGACAGCTGCTAAGTTTGTCTTTTATCTGACATGTTTGTTCCTGGGGAAATTGGGTAAGTTGTGTTTCTGTTCTCTTTTTAACATCACCACTTAAAGTAATGTTTATGTTGAACTGACACTTTTATTTTGATTTTTATTGTAGTCCAGAAGACCCATCTGCAACCACACGCATCTGTTCATCAGGACAAAGACTTTATCTTAGTTAATGTTGGAAAAAATGTGAATTTGCATTGTTTCTATGACGGTGATGATTCAGCATGGATCTTGTGGTATAAGCAAACTCTGGGACAGAAACCGAGGGTAATCTCTACCTTCTATGTATATGATACAAAAATCACTTTTCATAATGAATTCCAGGACAACCCCCGGTTTACACTGGATACAGGAAACAGAAGAAACAGCTTAAAAATTTTAGATCTGAAAATCAGTGACTCAGCTACTTACTACTGTGCATTCAGCTATAGATTTGTGTTAACTTTTGCAGAGGGTACAACTGTCAAAGTGAGGGAGGCAGGTTTGAAAAACCCAGCTTTAGTTCATCAGTCACCATCTGAGACCATCCAGCCAGGAGACTCTGTGACTCTGAACTGCACGGTTCATACTGGGACCTGTGATGAAGAACACAGCGTTTACTGGTTTAAAGAGACACAAGCGTCTCATCCAGGACTGATTTACACTTATGGAGGCAAAAATGATCATTGTGTGAGGAAAACTAACCAACAAGCACACACCTGTGTCTACAACCTACCAATGAAGGATCTCAATGTGTCTCATGCTGGAACCTACTACTGTGCTGTTGATTCATGCGGACACATAGTGTTCGGAAACGGGACCAGATTGGATCTCAGGCGTGAGTACTGAATAGTCATTTATGGTCAAGTCTGACCACTTCTTGTAAGAAATAAGACATATAAGCTAAAAATCTCTTTCTGATGACCGGCTCACTGCAGGTGCAGCAGATTTCCTTGTCTTGGTGTACTACTTGAGTGGAGCTTTGGCATTCACTACAATCCTGGCTCTCCTACTGGTGTTCTCAGTATGCAAGACAATCAAAAGAAACAACTGCCAATCCCCAGGTATGCGGA
Source organism: Pelvicachromis taeniatus (assembly GCA_015108175.1). Taxonomy (NCBI): domain Eukaryota; kingdom Metazoa; phylum Chordata; class Actinopteri; order Cichliformes; family Cichlidae; genus Pelvicachromis; species Pelvicachromis taeniatus. The sequence continues at coordinate 7,026 of VURO01018575.1, read as the reverse complement.
ACTGCTTGCGCCGGATAACTTGAATTTGTTACGTTTATCTTTTAGCCTTTGGATCTGAGCATTTTTTGTCTTTGACCATTAGAGTCTCATGCACAATTACCAACCCCGTCCACAACAAATTCAGAGGTAAAACAAATCCCAGTTATGTACTAATAAAACAATGCTGAATTTCTGTAAAGGAAATATCCTAAATGGCTTTTGCATATTCTCTTCATAGGCTTGTCAAGATGCAGACAGCCTCCATTATGCAGCTTTAAGTGCTAAGCAACTTAACAGATCAAGAAGACAGAAAGACAACACCAAGAATGAATGTGTGTATTCCAGCATAAAGCAGTAAATATGGACATTTCAAAATTCTTGAATGTTGAGCGGACAACAACTTATAACCAGTGCCAACATTCTAGCCCAATTGCAACTGGAAAATCTGACAGGCGGGGGGGCTCAACTACATCAGCATGACTAGCATGCATGTAGCTTGTAGCTTGTCTCCCCTCCATATTCCAAAAGGCTTCATTGGCTTTAACTCAAGATACCTTGGAGAGACAATAATGTCTTGCTTGTCTTGACAGTATGCATGTGACTTGAAGAATGATTATTTTTAAATACGTTTGTGACAGTTTTGATCAGTATGTATTTATTTTACTAAATATTTGATCTCAAGGTTATAAAAGAAAATGATGCAAGAGGTACTTTCTGTATAAATGAAGTTGTTGTGCCAAACTAAAAAAAAGTACTGCAAGGTTTCATGTTTTTCCTCCTTTTTTTAATTCACTTTCACATTTAGTAAAAACCAGCACTGTGACTTAATACAGTTGTTAGGCTATGGCTGTAGACTCTCTTTTTCAGTTTATCTCTGTCAGTGTCAATGATCTTTTGTTTTGAGCTGTTTATAAATTACCAGTGTTACAACTTCAGGTACTATACAGATTAGGACCAGAGCAAATCTAGAAGCTATAACAGTGGGCTGTCAAAAGATAGGTCACAGCAAATAGAAGATAAACAAGTAAAATTATTATATACAATAAAAAAAAATATTGGTGGTACCAGTATCAGTGCTATCCCTCACCCTCCTAGCAGTTGCATGCAATTGTATAAATTTGAAAGTACCAAGTGACTTTCTTCTTGAGCGACAGTGACAAAATTTTTAGAAAAACCTGATCTTTGACCTTGACCTGGAGGCAAAGCTCACTGAATTCTAATAGATAAATTGATATAGATAAGTGTATGGTATCACTTTGAAAACCCTAGGAGGGATCTTCATTTATCGTGTTCACAAGAATTTATGAAAACTTTACCCCTGAACTCACCAATATTCAAAGTCATCCAAGAATTTTAGTAGATATGAGTCACTGTGTTCACAAGATATTCAGAAAATTTGATATACTTCTGATCTTGATCAAGGTCCCCGAGGGTCCGGAGTCGTCTCTATTTTCTGAGGAGGCTGCGGTCTTTTAACATCTGTCAGACAATGGTCACGATTTCACATTCTCCAGAGTGAAAATAACAAATTACAAAGTTTTACATTTTAGAGTAAAATGTCAATCATGTACATTTATATTCCATCTCTGTTATTTTCTGGATATTTTAATTTAGCTATTTGTGTATATTAGAGCTAGTTCTTATATTTATAGAACTTGTAATATTAATTTAGCATGTTGCTGTTCTTCTTGTCTTGGAGCAACTGTAAAGGCATAATTTCCTTAGGGATTAATAAAGTATTCTGAGTCTGAATTTGTTCAAGATTTTTAATAGAATTGCATATGAAATATGACTGAGTTGGCTCTGACGTCCTCACTATTGTTAATAGCAGTGTCTCATATAGAATTGCTCCTCATTGTCTTGTCCAGTTGCTTCTAAAAAAAACCTGGTGTGGATCCATCAGTTCACCTCTCTAAGCTGCCATTCTTTTCTAAGGTTCTGGAGAAAGTTCATTTCTACCGACTGTCCTCATTCTTGAGTACACGCAGTATTCTGGATAAATATCAGTCTCGTTTCAGAACCTTTCACAGCAGAGAGTCCGCACAAGTGATGTGCTTTTAGCTTTTAGACTCTGGAAAGGTACCATTGTAAGTCTTTTAGTCCTGAGTGCAACATTTGACACTGGTGATCATGCAATCCTATTAAACTGTTTGAAAACATGCATTAGCATTCAGGGCTCTGCTCTGAAATGGTTAGCCTCTCACTTAGAGAGCAGAACAATTCTCCATTATGCCGGGTAACAAATACTCTTCCCTTGCTACACTTGCCTGTGCAATACCTCAAGGCTCTATTTTGGGCCCTGGTTTATTCTCCTAATACATGCTCTCGTTAGGCTCCATTTTTCAGAAACACCACATTTCTTATCACTGTTATGCAGATGATACACAGTTCTCGCTCTAAAGACAGTTGATGATGGTGATACACTGGAGAAAGTTTTAGTTTGTCTGCTGGATGTCTTTAAACTTTCTCAAACTAAACCGTGACAAAACTGACATTATAATTTTTGGCAACCAAGACTCTTGGTTATTATAAGGAATGACTGGGGCCCACTATGTACATCCCTACGTTACAAAAATTGGTTTCATTTTTGATTCTACCTTCAAACTGGACAAACAAACAAACACATTTTGATGTATGTGGCCCTTGACGTCCCTGTTTTAGAGCTTCCCGGTCTGTTTCCTTAGCAAGCCTTCAAGCTCATTTTTAGTTCTTGTATCTTAATATTATGGGATTTGCGGTGATTTTAATGATTTCTGGAGTTTTAGTTTATCTGATTCTAATCGTCTCCCATTAAATCTCAGACTGTGTTAGATACTCCCTTGTTGGTTAATTCCTGTTTTATTTTGATAGTCTTATGTCTCATGGACCTTGTACTGAATTAACTTCCCATGAACTCATTATCCCTGATTTGCTGCTGCTGTGTTTCCATCCAGTTTCCCCTAACCAGATTACTTTGTGTTTATTGTTTTTGCGATATCTCGCAAAAGTAACTCGGGATCTCGCAAACTTTTTGCGGGATCTTGCAAAAGTTTATCTTCATTTTTTTTCTCCTATGTCCTTTGTGGTGCTCCGTAGATTTGAGATACTCAAAAAGGATTAAAAAGAGTTTTGTGAATGCACCCTCCCCCACCCTACACACACTCACACAAACACACTCCACCACCACCCGTTTTGCCCATGCACAGGAGCTGAATGTCGAACACTCATGTCGTCTCCTGGAAAAGATCATTTTTCCATTCTGTCTACAATAACTTCACTTTAACTTTTGCCTCAGTGTGTTGTGTACTTGTGTACAGGTTTTCCAGTAAGACAAATTGCACATATTCTCTTCTTTTTCAAACATAGCTCATACTATTTGTTGAAGTTCAAACAACATCTGTAATGTAGCTTTGAATGTTAGTCATCTTACACATCAAGAACAGAGGAGGAGGAATTTGTTTGCTGTAGTATAAAGATTTAAACCAGGGCTTTTTTTTTCTTTGTTTTTAAGAATCTCATTGAAGATGGATTGTGAAGTTAGAAATATTCTTTTGATAATGGTCTTTAAATAGTGGTTTTTGATAAAATCTCTTAAAGCTTAGACAGGCTTTAGTAAAGTGTAACTACTTGGCCGTAATATCTATTGTGTGATCTTTGTGGTTACAACCAGGGTATGACCTTATTCTGACTTTTTTTTTTTTAATTTCTTACAAGAAACCGACTGAAATCATGCACTCTTTCCTCTGTCAGTGCACAGCCGTTTACTGTATTTGACAGGATGTTAAGTATTTTGCAGACACAAAAATGTGTTTTAGAGGCAAGACTAAGGAAACACTCAAAAATGTAAACATAAACATCAGTATATAAAGTGAATATAAGTTTATATTTAGATTATTATGTCAGGAGTATAACATATAATTCTGCAGTTTAAATTCTCGAACTGCTTCACAATATATGTAATTCATTTTTGTATATACATTTCTTGCTTCCCTAAGGCCAATGGCCTGTTTAACAGTGATACAGATAGTGCCAAAAAAATCCACCAATTTTCAACTTGGTAATTTTTGCAAAATCCACCACCTTCACTTTATTTTTTTAATATTCTGTTGTCACTGTATCACATAATTGAGAGTTACTATGCTCTTTATTTTCCATTATCTCTAGTGTATTAGCAGTAATTGAAAATGAGTCATGACAGAATTTTTTTTATTCCACAAAATAATAATCAGCTGCCAAAGGCTGTCCACAAATGCACTTTATCATTTAGCTTGTTTGTATTGAATATTAAAATCTTCATAATGTTATTCATTTATTTATTTCACCTTTTTTCATTTTGTGCTTCATAGACATCTCACAATGTCAGCATTTTTTGAACAGAAAAAAACAAACTTGATACTATGGTTTCCAGTGAGCACGTTGCATTTCTTAAGTAGGACATACAGCACAGCGTCACATTTAGTCGGCCAATCAAACACCATCCTGCCTATACAGAGTAGAAAAGAGTTTTTTTCATTCCCTTTTTTCACACAATGATTTTCAGCACAATGGCGTTTCCACAGCTGGCTTTTTATTTTATGATACTGTTATCTGGGACTGTTGGTGAGTTGTGAGTTTGTTCCTCAGTCTTGTAGGTTCGTTTCTCCTCTTTAAGAATTTCATGCCTGACATTTGCTTTATTTTATATTTCTCTTCAGCTCATTTGACTGATCTAGAGCTGTCCTCATCCGTTCATCAGGGAAGTACTTTTGTATCACGTAAAACGAGTGACAACTTGACTTTGAAATGTTTCTACAAAGGTGATGTTGCTGCAAGGCTTTACTGGTATAAACAGCCTCTTGGACAGAAACCAAAGCTCATCTCTACCTTCTACATATATGAAACAAATAGCACATTTTATAATGAATTCAAGAATAATCGACGCTTCTCACTGGATACAAAAGATGGCAAAAACCACTTGATGATCAAAGATTTACAAATTTCAGACTCAGCGACTTACTACTGCATGAGCTCTTATTTATACACATTAACATTTTCAGAAAGCATTACTGTTATTGTTAACGATGCAGAGTCAAACATCCAAGCTGTGGTCCAACAGTCAGCGTCTGAGACCATCCAGCCAGGAGACTCTGTGACTGTGAACTGTACAGTACACACTGGGACCTGTGATGGGGAACACAGTGTTTACTGGTTCAAAAACTCAGAAAATTCTCATTCCCATCCAGGACTCATTTACACACACTGGGGTGGGAATGATCAGTGTGAGAAAGAAGCTAAGACACAAACACACACTTGTGTCTACAAGTTACCAATGAATAACCTGAATCTGTCTCATGCTGGGACCTACTACTGTGCTGTTGCCTCATGTGGACGCATATTGTTTGGAAATGGGACCAAACTGAACTTTGAACGTGAGTAAAAGTAAGATTGAGCTTACTAAAACTGCAGTAGATCCCACCCAATTACCTAAAACCAAAAAATGTAATGAAGAGTCTGTTTCTGATGTGTGACTTCATGCAGATGTTTCTCCCTTGACTTTCTGGAGTGGCATCTTTGCATTGACCTCCATCCTGTGTGTATTGCTGGCTTTCTTCCTGTGTGTGATGAGCAAGAAATGCATCTGCAAATCTCCTGGTAACTAATGTTTTGTTTTGTTTTTTAGCTTGCAATTTATTCCAGATTTTTGAATATATATATATATATTTTTGTTGTAGAAACTCAAGCAAGTCTCCCCAACGCAGATGCAATGGTGACGTATTACCAGTAACTATTCAATTACAATTTCTTTACGCAAAAATAAATCTCTGAACATATTTTTATTATTAAATATTTTTTTTTGCCAGGGTTTCCAAGAGGCAGAAAGATTTTATTTTCCATCCTCAATTGCCAACCTGCGCGACAGATCAAGAAGTCAAAAGGATCACACCTGGAGTGAATGTGTGTACTATAATGTAAAGCAGTAGTACGCAGAGAAGACACAGTGTTTAAAATGTACTATTTCTGCTTTCTGTGGGGTCATGTTCACAATATACATTTTTTGCTAGTTAATAACTTTTGTAACATTGCTGTAGTTTGGAGGTGAAGATGGAATGATTAGAGGCAAATGTCAGTATTCACTTCTTTTTTAAATCCTTTTTGTTGTTGTTGCAAATCTCATGTTATTGAAGCTCAATAAACATAATAAAGACTTTCAAGCTTGAGACAATATTTGTGCCATTTCAATTCAGTTATTATTATTGTGTATGAGAGAATTAAACCAGGCTTCAAGAGAATGGATCATGAAATGAGTTATACTGATGCCAAGTTAAATTTATAAACTAGAGTTAATCCTAAATACATAAGGTCCCAAGCAGGGGCGGATCTAGAGAAAGGGTGGCAGGGAAATCAAATGGGATGGCAAAATCAAACACATTTTTTAATTATATTTTTGGATATGTAATGTTTAATCTGTAAAATATTTTTTAAAATTTAGAAATAGTTTCTGTTCTCTGGATTAACCTTTTATTATCCACAATGAGCTCACTGCCAGAAACAATATTCTGTATACTCAAGTTATTACTCAACACATGTTTTTAATTAAATGTGTTTTCATTACGGCGTGGGAAATACTGGAAATGAGGATTAATTGTTACAGTGAAAGAAAATTCTCAACATATTAAGAATGAAACTGGATCAGAGCAGACTCAGCTTCTGCTTTGATCAAGTTTATGTAACATATTTAATGTAGACCAAACTCCACTTTCAATAGTTTTAGATCTTGTTGTGATTCGTAATCTTCAAAAAAAGACTATATCTGACCGTGTAATTCTTCTTAGATATCATAAGATATCTATTTTCCACTACAGGCTGCAGTGAACGCGTGATTGTGAGTTCCATACAGTAGATACTGTGTCACCTCTGGCTGGCCAATCAAACACAATCTTTCCTCTCAAAAGTGGAGCAGCTATCAGTAACCTTCATTTTACATGAGAATCTCACCACAATGGTGTCTTCAGTGTTTGCCTTCAGTCTTCTGTGCCTGTTCTTGGGCAAAATGGGTAAGTTCCATTACTATGGATTCAGATTTTTGTT
>VURO01018574.1:9641-33075 GCA_015108175.1 Pelvicachromis taeniatus | reverse complement strand
TTTTTTTTTTTTTTTTTTTTATTTTTTATTTTATATATATATATATATTAATTTATATATATATATATATATATATATATATATATATATATATATATATATGCATTCATTTAAATCTTTTATTCATTGGTGCAGACTGTTCTGATGCGTCATTTAACTTGACAAGGCCAAGGCCTACTAACTTGTCATTATTGATCATGATTGACTAAAATTTGCAGTTTATTGTTTGGTCTTCTTCCAGATCCTGGCAAAGTAGTGACACGTCTGAATAATGTATACTTATTTATAATTGTTTGAATTGATGATCTGGGAATCTACGTAGATTCACAAAGTAATTGGAATAATAAAAAAGAAGGACTACCATATTCTTCAACATCCCCTCAAATCAACACTAGATGGTTGAAACTTCAACACAATTGGGCGTTCCAACAGGACATGATCTAAAACACACATCAAAACTGGTTTTGGAATAGCTAAAGCTAACATTAAGCTTCTGGAATGGCCTAATGGCCTGGAAAGCCCTAACCTCAACCTTATTGACATTTTTTTTGGACTATGCTTAAAAGGTTCTGTGCTGTGAAACCAGCCAATTTAAATGAACTCTATCAATTCTGCCAATAGGAGTGGGCAAATACTGAAATTGGATTATGCCAGAAGCTTGTTGATGGCTACCAAAAGTCTCTGGTTATGGTGCAACTTGCTAAAGAACATTTAACCAAATACTACTGGAGGAGCGAAACTCTCAATTTACCGGTCGATCTACATCCCTACCCTCACCTATGGTCACGAGCTGTGGGTAGTGACCGAAAGAACGAGATCGCGGATACAAGCGGCGGAAATGGGCTTTCCCTGAAGGGTGGCCGGACTCTCCCTTAGAGATAGGGTGAGAAGTTCGGTCATTCGGGAGGAGCTCAGAGTAGAGCCGCTGCTCCTCCACTTCAAAAGGAGCCAGTTAAGGTGGTTCGGGCATCTGATAAGGATGCCTCCTGGGCGCCTCCTGGGTGAGGTGTTCCGGGCATGTCTCACTGGGAGGAGGCCCCGGGGCAGACCCAGGACACGCTGGAGAGATTATATCTCTCGGCTGGCCTGGAAACGCCTTGGTGTTCTCCCGGATGAGCTGGAGGAGGTGGCTGGGGAGAGGGAGGTCTGGGCTTCTCTGCTTATGCTGCTGCCCCCGCGACCCGGCCCCGGATAAGCGGCAGAAGATGGATGGATGGACTACTGGAGGTTTATGTATATATTTTAGTCTGTATATATAAATTTAGGCCTGTGTGGATTAGAGAAAACCCAAAATAATTTCAAACTTGTGAACCCAATTCTTGTTTTTTAAGTCATTAAAGATGCATGCTCTGCAATCATTCCACCGTGGGAAATTAACAGTTCATAGAAATTATTAAAATTCCAAAATTACCACGATATTCATGCTGATGATGACTGCATGTAAACTTCTGACCACAACTGTCTGCACGGTGCTTTTAGAGTATATGTTTCTATTAGTACTAAAACAGACACACACTACAACATCTTTTTTTACTTCACTGGTCCTACATGAATCTGATTTTCTGTTGCGTTGTGTAATTATATAAGGAAACAGGAAACAGTGTTTTAGAACATGGTCAAATTCAATTACAATTCTTTGAGACAAAGGAGGTCTAACAAGATCCTGTGTTATTTTATTCCTCTTCTTTCATGCACAGATTTGTGCCAGTATCTCTTCACCTAAACAATACATACATTTTGCTTTTAAGTTAAAATGTCTCATGTACCTGCTCATAGGAGAATGGCCTTTGCGTCTGCGCTCCAGGGCCTCCCTGGGAAGATCGGTAAGATCCATATTGTTGGCTTTGACTCTGCTGATACTGAGAATATTGAGATGATCCTCCCTGGACTGGACCTGTAGAATTCAATTAGGTGGATGCTTTCAGTTGTTTTATGTACATGTTTAAGTTTGCCTGAATGCACAAAAATGAGAGTCACTCTCACCATATCCCTGGGGCTGTCCACTGTAGCCTTGTTGAGAAGAGTACTGCTGTTGGCTGAAGGCTTGCGGCTGGCCAGAGCTCTGTTGATACTGGGTCTGCTGTTGACTGTACTGAGAGTTACCTGGAGGTAGACATATCAGGTGCACCTTACTATAGTGACTTATGTATTTATTTAAACAATAAAATATAGAAATGCATTTAAATTAAGAAAATATTATTACCTGCTTCATAGTAATGTTGTGAGGATTCATCAAATGATCTATCATACCCTGTTTCACCATACGAAGACTGTTGATATGAATATTCCCCATGACCTGCAGAAAACACGATTCAACACATGCAAAAACACCTCTGCTAAGGCAAAATCCAGTGACAGACAAAAGAGAAGTTATTATTTGCAGGTTGCAGTTGAAACATTCATAATAAATGTGCATCAGCAAATTCACACACGAACAGCATTTTGCCAGCCTTTTCACTTCAGCATATTACGCAAAGCATAAAAAAAAAAAAACAGCCCAGAGGAAGTTTGAGCTCTCTCTGTGTGACACGGTGCTATATCGCTCTCTGAAATCTGAAATTTCGGCACACCAAAGGGGACAGTATGGACACAGACACAGTGGCAGAAAATAGACCGATGTCAGAGGTTTCAATTTTTTTTTTCATTACTTTTGTCTCCCACAGTGAAAAGTTGGGAGGAAGAGCTTCAGCAATAAATCTGGCTCAGGCCTGTAGGGCAGCACTAAAGAGAAACGGAATGACCTACAATTGGGATTGTGTGTTTGAAAGCTGTGTGTATGAAGTTTATGGATGTGCATGATTACCATCAGGGTAATACTGCTGGTTTATGGGCTCGCTGGAGCTCTGAGTGTGTCCATACTGCTCTCCGTAGAACTCGTCTTGTCCCATGTACTGCTGTGCAGATCCTGCAAGACAGGTAAGACCATGATTGGTTAAACAACTGGTCGAACCAACTGGCCACTGTGTTGGACACTAAGTGGCTGTGGCCAGGAGAACTACAAATAGCTTAAAATAAAAATTATGAATATTACAGTTATAATGTTTACTGTACAAGTCACTGAAAAATGATTTTCAATAGATTAAATTGATAGTATTAAATAAAAAGAATATGAAGGAACGACTTTGTGAACCCAAATTTTAGATATAGTAGTTAAAGTGAAACAATTACACTGGATGATTAAATGAAAAATGCATGTTGTGCAGCTTTTTTAAGGTAAAGTGTAGAGTACAGAAGGCCTGTTATTCAGGAAACCTATGATTTGTTTGGTGGCGGTGTGCAGAAACTCCAGATTCCACTTCCATTTTTTATCTGAACTGTATCTTAGAGAATCAAAAAAATACAAAATAACAAGAACTCTGAAAACTGCGATAAAGGCTCAACATAGTCTAATCTCCTTTTCAATCTACAACAAACCCAAAAATTCCACACAAAGATGGGCAGAATCACAGAATGCACTCATACCAAAGAAAAGGAATAGATAAAATCCAAAATCAGCTCAAAATTGAGCATCCAATTCTTGTTTTATAAAATCATCAAAGATGTATGCTGTACAATGATTCCACTGTTGAAAAAGAACAGTTCAGAGAAATCATTCAAAGCCCCAGATTATCATGACCTTCATGTCCATGATGAGTGCATGTAAACTTCTCACCACAACTGTACATGTCTTTTATACCTCCAGATATGACCAATTAGCTATAGATAATCAGAAGGAAGGAGGTCCCTTGCAACAGCTACACAACCAAAGGCTGGTAGGCAATTCACACAGCTTAATCATGGACACAATATAACACACATCTATCTGGAAGCACTTCACACAATAACGCAATAGGGTACTAGTGCTGATGGCTTGTTGCACTAGAATTAGTATCCCATCCTTCTTCTAAGTCTAAGTTACTACATGCCTTCAAAGCCTGCACCCTTGAAAGACATAAAGGGACAGAGAGGAGCTATTATTAGGCACACACTGACATTGCAAGTTAAGTGATTTACAGAGATAAGAACCTAATGTGACACAAGTGATACATCTCCCGGCTACTTCTTAAAGTTACAGGAAGGCAACTAGAGCCTACACATTTCCAGATGTCTAATATCACTTTATTTTATGATCTTGGAACATCATACTACCAATACTTATCAGGGGCTTTTGCAACAACTATGGCTTTCCTAACCATCTCAAAACTTAAATACAGGCAACCAACGCCACGCTTGGAAAACCTGGAAAACTATTCCCCCAGACAGTCAGGTGTTCACACCCACCCACCCACACTCACACAAATGTACATAAGTACACAAATCAGTCCCAATAAACTCACTGAAACAACAGCCATTCCAAAGCAGCGTAAAGAAATCTTACCACCTACCTTGCTGGGAAGAGCGGTAGGATCCCATGGGCCTCTGAGACATCATGCTGTTTCCTTGAGTGCCCTGAGCCATCATGCCCATGGCCTGTTGTCCCTGATAGTGTTGCCCCCCAGCTTGGGCTGAGGAGTAGTGTGGTGTGGCAGACTGTTGGTGCATCATGGAGACTGTGGAAGAGGTGGGATTATTTGGGGGGAGGGGGAGTACATTAATATATAGAGATAAACTTAAACTATAATGCTGATGCATTCTGCTTATGCTCCAGAATGCACAGCCTTCTGGAGCATAAGCAGAACTCCCAGATCTGTGCCTGACAGACATGTGTATAGTTTTACACAAACAAACAAGCAAACGTAGAAGGGGGTCCAAGGCAATCAGGACACAGGGGGAAAGTCAAAAGGGATCCATAGCATAGAGCAGTCAGGGGTCTTTAAAAAAAACATCTTTAAAGAAATGCTTTCAAGATGCTGCTTTAAATGTAAACAAAGCCAGCGAAGTCAGCGCATTAACAGAGGTACAATAAATACACAAGGACATCGAGGGAAAGAAGGGTTGCATTTCAGAAATTAGGAGAAGCTAAACCTGAAGCAAAGGGAAGAAGGAAGGAGGCAGGACACCTCACTGATGAACTGAATGTGTTTCGTATTTGTCTGTTAAACAGGAGGAAAGTTTGAGATTTGCATGCAAGCATATTTTTTTTATGCAAGCTCAAAGGGGCACCGCTTCAGAGGTCATCATCCAACTGTTTTACTGATTTACCATGTACAGTATTTCACCCTGAAAACTTAAAAATATTAAGGTCATCATTCCCATCCTCTAAATGCCAAATCTTGAAAAATACACATAAACAAGTAAAAAAAACAAGTATGGCATCTTGTATCTTGAGAGATGGTAACTCCTGATTATCAAATCATGATGGTTTAGAGACCAATTCCTGATGACTGGGCTTTACGATACCTGGCTCACCTTGGTTGGAATGCATGTTGAGGTTGCTGCGGGAGGAGGAAGAAGAGGATGAGGACGTGGAGGAAGAAGAGGAGGAAGAGCCATAACCAGGCCCAGGGCCCTGGATCATGCTGCCCTGGGAGGAGGGCGCAGCGTGGCTGTACCCAGGGACCGAGCTGCCATAGCTGCTTGCTGGCAGGCTGAGGGAGGTGGAGGGAATAGCCGACTGCACCTGACCAGACAGCTGCATGGGGGCATGGCTGGGGCCTGACAACACACACGCACAGTCAGAGCAGCCAGCACACATTCCCATGTGGTGCCATATCATGTTAACCATGGCTCCACATTCAGTTCATCTTTACAGAAAACATGCATGGTTGAACAAAGCTAGAGTAACGAATGTTAAGGATGTGTGCACAAGAAGATCGAATATAGTAACATAACTGTGCAACAATCTGACTCATTGGCTGAACTTAAAACCACAGACACTTGAAGGCAGTGAAGCAAAAAAGAAGTGCGGGCAGTGTGGCAGACAAGACATGGTACTGTGTCTGCAGACAAACATGCAACTAAGTCAGACAAGCAAGCAAGACAGTGGACAGACAAAAAAATCGGGAGGCATCGTTGCACACCAGATCTTTGGACTGAAATAAGCGATTCAGGGCTTATCTGTAAAATGCAGGTATGCAATTAACTCTCACCATTGCTCATTTGGCTCTGCATCATTGATGTCGGGGGCAGTGCTGGTCCCATGTTGTCATTGAGGTTGCTTTGAGCATGTCCCCCACTCTGGCCCATCCCTCCAGGACCCATAGACATATTGGAAGTAGGAGGCTAAAGGTGTGCAGACATAATATTTAAGTATTGGCAGTCATAAATAAATACTGATGTGCAGTTCTTTTTTTTTTCCAGACTGTATTTATATGGATCTATTTTCCCAGTGGACACAGTGTATACTTATATTTGATAGTTGCTATTACTGAAGTCACAAATCAGACTTACCGCAGGTAGTAATGACTGCATGTTCTGATTTGAATCAGCTATTGTGGCCAAGTAAACAAGATTTCTGTGCAGGATCTGCTGATACCTGGCAAAAATAGAAGAAGAAGAAAAAAAAAACAGTCTTAATTGTGCTATACTTTGATAATTGGCAGGTACTGGTGAGGGACAAATGAAAAAACACTTACTGTGTGCATTCAGCTGTCTTGCCTTTGCTTTGGTAATCCATTATGCACTGTATTAAATGATGATTTTCATCCAGCATCTTTGGAAAATAATAAAACAACTTAATTCCACTATATCTGAAGTCCTATGAGTGTATGATAAAATATTAACTAACAGATATACTCTATTAAAACATTGCTGTGCTGGATTCTCAGAACTTTATCCAACCCTTGAATATTTTATCTGGGTCACCTTTTTCTATTTTTATATAACAGAGCCAAAAGAAGAATCCATTTTTCACTGTCTTTATTTAGGACGCCGTTTGAAAGTCTGGCTTTCAAGGATAGGCTTTACGTTTTTGCTGTCGCGCTAAACGGTTCAATCAAGGATAAAAGCGGTGCCTTAGGACATATACTGTAGCGCCTGCCTTTGCCTGCAACCTATAGCCTAATTAATTAAACACCAGGGCAGAGCTGTTGCTTTGAGAATTCTTGTTAACAATCTTGCGACGAAATATAAAGCTGGTTTCCAGTTTCTCACACTAAAATATTCCCATTCGTCTCAAAATATCTGCGAGGATGGCAGACGGCATCACCAAGAAAGCAGAGATCCAGCCGGTGTTAAGCCGAGCGCTTGTCTACATCGCGATGGCTTTGTTTGGTTCGCACCTTCAATTGACTGTAACGTCACAATACCAGTTGCCATGTCTTTGATATTTACCACTGTCTACTTTCTCTGCACTGGAGGGGGATCACACACTCCCATGCTAGAATATCTAAATATAAATGTCGCGACGCTTCAGGATTTTTACCTTTTGAATGGTTTGCTGTGTCACCTCCCCTTTACTTCTGGGGCGCGCCGATGAAAACGCCACCGACATTTTGTCATATGGGAAATAAAAGAGCCGCTTTTATTCTAATATTTATTATCTTGAGCGCAGCCTTCTATTTGGTTACATAGTTTCTCCATTACCGGGAATAGGGGTACTGACCAAACCAGAGCCATGTCGTGAAAGAAGGAAAATTAGAAAACATTTGACTTATCTGAATGACTTTAAACAGAAGATTTCCCTTAAGCTATTATTTACGGTCTGCGTGCAAATAATTGCATGCATATAAAGGGATAGGATGGCAAGGGGAAAATCCCTCTCCCTCAGATTTTGGTATAGTCCAGGCAGTGACTAGCCTACCACTTTCCCTCACTGTAGACGGGGTATCGTTTGATTCAAGAAAGCAGTCTGCTTGGCGCACACGCTGCTCAGTGCGCAAAAGCTTTAAAGATCAGCTGTAGCCAAAGTTGCTTTTAGCATTTCAGGAAATGTGGGAATCCCACCAGTCACTGGAGTATTTACACTCTTTACAACAGCACTTTGACCCCTTCATCTGCTGAGCACCTGCCCCTAAAGTACTGAATCAGGGAACACGTAATCCTATAATCCAGTGAGATATTTACTTTTTCCTTTATTGCCAGTTTATATAATTAAATCTTGAATATATTGCAAACGTTTAAAGGAGTGATCCTTCTTAAAGGAACAAAAACAGCCGTAGAACACAGATACGATCCCAGATTTATAATTAGGATTGTACACCCAAGAATTTTTAAATGCTTACATGTGCAACAAAATGTGTTTTAGTCTCACAACAGGTGTATCAGCACATCTAGTTTATTTACATTCAACTCCTTCCATTGAATATACCAAATTAAATCTTAAGCCTGAAAGCTCATTTCAGTCATTATATTAATACTATGCAACATTGAATTGACAAATAGGATTAATACTCCCAAAAGGCAAATCAAGATTCGCAAATCTGTACAAAGCAAAGAAACAGAAGTAGAAACTGAAGCATTCATGTTCCCCCTCCATATAAACAAAACAAAAACCTCTTGGAGTAACTTTTACCCACATTAAAAACAAGTTCATATGTCAAAGAAATAATGTTAAACTTTTTAATGACAGACGTTTTGGCTGGTTACAGTACAGCTGTAATAATGAGGTCTTAGTTCCATCATGTATCCCAGTAAACAGAGACTAAACAAACATGCACAGCATAGGGCCTCTTCCAAATGGCCCTATGCAGCCTTCATTATTGCCCTTGTGATTTGTTCACTGTGCTAATATCAAAAGGTCTGTCAAGAAAAAAAGGGGGCAAGAATCTTACAGGGGAACCAGTACCTTCCACTCACTGTAAGAAACAGAAATAAGGTAAATAATTCAAGGCGACTTTACTCCACTGCCTTTGTATCAAACGGATCTGTAAAGCCGCCCAATTGTGTTTCTTCGAGTTAGACTCTAGCAGCACCCCGTCCTCTTCTGGTATATCCACCTCTGAATCCTTGGCCCCTCAGGAAACGCCCAGGGACTCCAAAAGTCTCCAGATTGCGCTTTCGCTCCTCTGCCCACGTCAGTCTGAAACCATTGATGTATACAAATAGCCATGAGAACATATCTGTACAAAGACCAGCTTTTACACAAGATAAAGAGACAGCTGATTACCTGAGCCCATTTTCAGATGAGATGTTGTCAAAGAAAGACTTTGTTTTATCATAGTAGCACTTTGGTCCAAAACGAGCCTCCCCTGAAGTCAGTTGCAACCCCTCCGTTTCCCTTCCCTCAGAATCTCCATCTGAAAACAGGGACACGTACTGACAATGAAGCCAATTCCCAAGTTTTCAGCCAGTGCATTTAAAAGCCCTGCTAAAATATTTAGATATAGGCCAGAGAGAGAAACATGGCACTAGAAACCTCATTTTACCTGAATGCAAATTTGCATCAATTCAAACTGAAAGTTGTGATGACAAAATTTAAACTCTCATTCAAACAGGTTTACATGAGAGCACAACTTGAACCTGAAACTGCCATCATAACTGCTCTGTCTCTCACATAATCCACTACATAAATTACACAGGGACTTAGGTTTTCCTGCCGACAACATTAGTAATGCATAACAACTTTATATTGACAGCAAAGGGAATTAGCTGACAAAGTAGGAGATTTAAAAAACACACCCACAAACAAAAGTGGTGAATTGGTGGCAACTTCAGCTGATAACCAACCTTTTAGAGTCAGCCTCTCCTGGACCTTCTCCTCAAGCTCCTCCTTAATGAATTGTGCGTTTGAGGAATCAAAATCAAAGTCCGTGTCAAATTTAAGGGTGGGAGATGGCGCATTAGCCACCATCAGCTGGCCTCTTCTGCGGTTCCTACGCCGTCGAGGTCCTAAGATTATTTTCATTTATGTTTTTTTATTAAGCGCACCTCAAGTTTGTTCTGCATACAAAGAAGTCCTTTCAGATTGAACTCTATTGGAAACCTGTATGGTTATTACCTTGTCTTTTTCTAGCAGGTGGCCTGGTTTCAGCATTTTGCTGCCGACTGTCCTGAGAAGTGGATCCACTTGGGTCTGTTGGCGCTGCAAAGACACCCACAACAGCTACACCTAGTTTTAAGTGCATGTAAATGGCTGGACAAATAACCCATCATTTTCCCCAGACCAAAAACAAACATGCTCCTCCACAGTTAATCAACTTGTTTCACTTAGGGAACCGTCACAGTAGTTTAACAGCCTTTCCTTCTCATCACTGAAGCATTGTGTTCTTACTGGTGGCTCCAGTGACCCTTGTGGTTTGAATATTTCTTCTTCTCGTCCACTTGGTCTGCCTCCTATTCTGCTGCTGCTCCTCCTCCTCTTCTTCTTCTTGCTGGTCCTGCTGCTGGGATTCACTCACACCTCCCCTCTGCCTAAATGTCTTTACACTCACAGTTTGAACAGCCTTTTCCACCATGGGACCTCTTCGAGCATGCAAGCCTTGAAGTAAAGGCCCTGGGTGAAAGATACAAAGTATGCAGTACAGAAAGAACCCATTTAAAATGTGTTTTCTTTTAGTCAATTGACTTTTTTTTAGAAATTTGTCGTCACTGATTTACCAAGGCCAAGAGCTGCAACATACTGCTGATTAAGCAGAGAGCTAGCAGCAAGCTGGTTGTAGGCAGGCGCCCTTAAGGGGCTGAGTGATCCAAGAGCAGACGGGATGCTTGAAGAGCCTGAACTGGAGGTCTGGATGAACAAAAGATATTAATGTTTAAACACACACATATACACATACTTGGTCTGTTTTTAGGAGGAGGGTGGAACCAGGCAGTTCTTGTACACCTGTATTATTGCAGGATCTTGTGGCAGGCCATGGTGATACCTTGGAGGTTCACCCAGTGTAAGATCCTTAATATCACTTCCCCGGAAAGTAATGTACTCATAGACATCATCTTTGGGTGACATTGGCCTATCTGTTGGCCGTCCCTCAGTTCCAAAACACCTGACTAGTGAAAAGAAAAACGTTGGGCAAAGTTAGGAAAGTTTCACCCATAAATTACTTGTCCACTTTCTTTCTAAAATTAAATGACAATAACTTGAAAAAAAGATTTAAAAAAAAAAAAAAAGCAAGATTTTGTTCGTTTTTGAAATGCTGACAGCTTTTTATGAACACTGATAGCTAAATAACTCACCTTCTGCCAGAACTACTGTGCTGTTCGCTGCATCAATTGTATACAAAATCCCTTCATAACGATTTTGGGCTTTTGAAAGGAGTGATACTTTACAGCCAATGTATGGCTTCGAAGCCATGGCTTGATAATATCCGGGGCCGATGCTATAAACTTCTATAAAGACTCATCACACGGAACATTTCGAGTCGTGGAAAAACCGGAAACAATTTATAGGCGTCCACAGCTGACGTGATTGAAGCACCTGGCAATCATTGATGGCAATAAGATGAATGCCAATCACCACTGCTTGATTTAACTAATTTGTGACCTATTCGTTTGATATTTTGCGTGAACTATGATTTCGATCAATAATTTGGATTGTGCTTATGGTGCATATTTTTTTCATAAAAACTTTGATATCTTTTTTTGATATCAAGTTGCTTTGTTGCAACTTATAAAAATTAAGTCACAGTCACGGAGTCCTGTGATGTACAAACAACCGTGCAAACTGGCTGCCTAAGTGCTGATCTGCACTATCAAAAGTTTACTATCCTGATAGTTTCACATCACTACTGTCTGTGAGCACTAGGCGGTTACTGCGGGTGTGCTGGAAAAATAGAATCAACGCAGCCATTTTGGATTGCTCAGAGAATATGATAGTCTAATGCAAACATCTGTGAAATCATGTGATAGCTCATAGGAACTATCAAACAGTTTCCCTGGCGTGCTAATACTCCACAAGGCACAGTTCCGTGAGCGGCGTCGCTCATTTCCAGAGAAACAGTCCGATTGCGGTGGCACTGTACACTGCAGCTCGCAACCATTTGTTCCACGCTTTATTTTTGTCGAACAGCCAATCGCGGGGCCTGGTAAGGTCGCGTCACGGAGGATGCATCCAATCGGCGCATGCGTCTCACGAACGAGCGTAGCTGGGAAAAGATGGCGGCGGACTCCGATTTGCTGGGTGATGTTTTCTTCAGCACAGAGGTGGACGAAAAAGTAGTTAGTGACATAGTTGGATCTCTGGAGTCTGAACTAACAGAAACAAGGCGCGATAACACAACCGCTAGGGCTCCGTCTGCAGAAAATCACACCGGAAACTCAGCTGTAGGTTGTAGTTTAAATGTTCAGGATAGCAAAATGGGACTTTCACAACAAGAGCCTGCTAAAGCAGGTAAGATAGCTGCGCACTCCGGTTAGCTAACATTAGCTAATTTTGGCCACGTTACACAGCTGGTTATAGCTTATTTGGCTTCACTTGTCTGTGTCCCGAAACTAAAGCGAATCGGAGAGTTGCTCGACACTCCCCTTGTTTTCATGTGTTTCCGCTGCTGTAGGGACAGGAGCGCAAGGGGGTGTCAGTAACAGTACGGGGTCCCTGGGTTCAAGCATGGATGGGGCAGCAGGGATCACATCGGCGGCAGGACCGAGTGTGACAGCCACTCAGAGTCAGTCCAAGTCGGACGTACCCAGCGGAGTTGTTACGGTTACACTGGATGCAACAGCTGGCAAACCTGGAGCGACCGGTGCGCAAACTCTGAATGGAAGTGCAGTGGTGATGAACTGTCAAATAACCGCAGGTGGACCATCTGACAGCAACAACTCGCAGCCCGCTGCTGTCACAATCCTCAACAATGGACCTGTTTCTGTGAGCAAAGCGAGCGCAGCAGGTCTGTCTGGAACACCTAGTACTATTATCCGAGCTACTTTGAACGCGCAAAATGTTGTGACTTCGTCTGTTATCTCGTCCCAGCCTTCTGTGAAAACTGTTCCCACAGTCACACTGGTGAGGCCACCTATGCAACCCCCCATGAACCCTTCGCCAAGTACAGGCAGTCCAACCACAGTTTTAACATCACCGTCTATCAGTGTTACCAGCACGACTGGCTCTCCTGCTAGCAAAACTGACTGCTCAAAAGCTATAATACCTACCGGTGCCCACGTCGTGGCTTCAGCTGTTGTCACAGGGACGACAGCGAGGAGTCCGACTGTTTTGCAGAGCTTGAGGACTTCAGTACCTTCAGCAGTTGCTGCAACTCCTCCCGGTGGAATACGAGCTATTGCTCCACAGGTGTTAGCTCCTCGACTCGCTCAGCCTCAACAAAACGCTCCAAATATCCAAAACATTCAGCTGCCTCCAGGTAATTTATCTGTAAAGTTGACAGTCTGAGAGCATGTGGAAGTTTTTTTTTTTTAATTTTTTTATTAACGTTAACAGTTTCCTGAGATGCTTTTGCAGGCAATAGATGATTTGAAACACATTGTAGTAGCTTAGTAGCAACTTTAGAGGTGGCCAGGGTTCTGTAGCAGATTAAAAGCGGCACTAAGTGGAAGTCAGCCAACACATTCTTCATAGAGTTTATCAATGTAGCTGTCCACCCAGTCTATTGATTCTTTGTCGTTTGTCTTGTCTGAGACGATTACATCCTGTTGTAATAGCACCAGCTTTTTACTGGATATATCTCAATCATTACGCGTGTTGAGATGTATTGATGCATGCTCAATAATGCAGGTAAGGAATTCCTGGAAAGTTGATTTCCTCCATCTGGGTGCACTGTTTTCAGTGGGAGAAATGTTTCATTACTTATCCAAGTGACTGACTGAAAAAGTCATTTGAATGCACAATTAAACATTTCTCCCACTGTTAATGCCACATTCAGATGAACTGAATCAAATTTCTGGGACGCATGTGTTGAGTATGCAAAGTCTCCAGGTTAGCATTTTTGTCCCAGTTTTGAACTGTTATTTCGGGTTTTTGTAAAAGCACAGCAATTCCATTTTATGCTCTGTATAGCATAAAATAAAAATATTATTATATTAGAAAATGAATCCAGATTTATCAGACAGAAGGTACTATTTACTGCACAGATATAATAATAATAATAAAGAAATATTAGTGAAGATTAGATGTCATGTGTTTAGAGCTGATCCATCCAGAGTGTGACAAGGTCAGATCAAAATAAGCCACAACAAAAACAGACCTAAAACAAACAACATCATTTTTGACAAAATGCATCTATTTGCAACTTTGAATGGAAAATCCCCTTTGTGGCCTCTCTGTAGCCTATGGTTCTTTGTTGTAGGCCACTGTGTTAATGGCAGGTTTGTTTGTTTTTTCCAGAAAAAGGTATTTCCACTTTGTAGCCTTGACCCCTGGCCATTTATTTGGTCAGTCTTACAATGTCTGTGTTGTTATTATTATGCAGTAGAGTCACGTGGTCACCTCTTTGACAGACACTGTTTTACTAGAATGAGGCTCTGGTGCACAGTAATACACTGCCATATAATAAAAATAAATCAGTGACAAGAAAACATATTCATTTGAGCAGAACCAAGAATGTTTTTAGCTTCTTGCATGGTGTAACTTCTTCATTTATGCTGCCATATAGACCCTGACTGATGATGTTTTTTTTTTTTTCTTTTCTAGTAATATAAATTTTTAATAAAGATGAAATTCCAATAATAATAAATATGGGTATACTGGCATACATATATAAGAGTTCTGTTGAGGCAGGTAAATAGTGGGGCAATTGTTTACTAACTTTACAGTTAGTTCTACTGACTTTGAAGACACTGTTCATCAGTGGTCCACTGATTGCTCTGCTCTTTTGCAGACAGAGCTAAGAGTTTTGTGACTGGACTGGAATGGGGCTGTTCTCCTGGATAAACTATTCCTTTATTGCCCAAGTCTCTTGCATTGTGCTCTTAAAAAATACATGTTTTAATATTGTCACATATATCAGTCAGACTCTGCTAACGTGCTTGTGGCTCATTTTGGTTTGACAAGTTGCTGAATGGTCTAGGGCTAAATAGGACTCACTATTGATACATGCATGCATGCATCCTTTTTTTGTGACTCATCAGGACAGGAAGGTAATGGTCCTTTAATATTTTAACTCCTTGGATATTTGGCATGTACAGGAATGGTCTTGGTTCGCAGTGAGAGTGGGCAACTGCTGATGATTCACCAGCAGACTTTGGCTCACATGCAAGCTCAGTCGCAGTCACAAAGCGCCATGACTCCACGACCTCCAGCTCCCACAAGCACTCCACCTGTCCAGATCACTTCCTTACAGGTACAGAGCCAGCAGTGGTGCTGGATACACTTAAATGCAGAAAATACAACTCAGTTACCTGTACAGTTTTGTAACAGTTGTTCTCAGACTTTTTTCTCAGAAGCCAAAAAAGGTCATTCCTCCCAATCCACATTTAATTTATTAGTCGTTAACAGTAAAAAAAAATATATATCAATAAAAAGAATTTTATTGAAATGAAGTTCAGTCTGGCAAAACCAGCAAACTCCTGTCTATATTCCCGACATAAATTATACTAATTCAAATTAGTCTCACTCTTTTATTTCTTTTTCCTTCTCTGGTCATCCACTTCCCAGCTACAGTGTCTCTACCGCTCATAGACATATTCAATGCTTTCTGTATCAGTAACATTAATATAAAGTTTTTAAAACTATAAATACGTAAATATGTACCTTTTCACCTGGTTTAATAACTTATGCTAAACACATAACCTGATTGGAAGCAGGCCATGTTCAGGGTTTCTAATTTAAAGTCAGCTGTAAATGCCACATTTTCACTTATTTATTTATTTATTTATTTATTTATTTATTTATTTATTTATTTATTTATTTATTTATTTATTTATTTATTAATCAATCTTTTAAGTGTAATATAGATTCTCTCCATGGCAAATACAGTTTATATATGAAACTCTGCAGTACCTTACTAACATCACAAATGAGGTTACAGCAGTGCAAACTTGCTGTTACTGGAACTTCGATGTATGAATGCATTTATGCTCGATTCTGATCTGCTGCTAAGTCTCTTTTGCACTCGTGGAATTGCTGCTGTTAGGATACAAAACATACACCAGTCAGTGTTCAAGCATTACAACATGTTTTACTTTGGTCTGGCAAACAAACTAAAGTGATTTCCAGTCTCTCCTTATTAGGCTTTGGGACAGTACTATTTCATGTTTAAATGTGTCCAGTTTAAAGTTTCAGAGCTCTATCTAATTTTAGAAATAAGCAGGACTGAGAGTGCACTCAGCATTAAAACAATTAACTCGTATAGGAATGTTTATTTTACACCTCGGTGCACTAAATCCCGAGATTAATAATTTTCTGCTGCATTAATTTCTTGTCTTACTTGTAATAGGGCTGCATTTTAAGTTTTTATGTTCTTCATAGTTTTTTTTTATCACCGTTTTATCATCATCTGATCGAAGTAGGCGGCACTCGTGATGCGTGAAATTCCCACCCTTTTTTTGTGTGTGTCCACAAAGCCTGAGGCAGAAAGCCTGTGTTAACACTGGAAGTGGATAATCACTGAAGTGATACCCATGTGCTTCCAACAGGGGTTTTAGTTTTTGACACTCCAGCTATTGCAAAGAAAGCTCTGCTGACGTTACTTGACATTACATCCTTATTGTAAATTGAAAGTAAGGTTAAAACTAATCACTATTTTACTTTCTGTTTATAATTAAGTTTTGGTTACTGCATCAACACAAATACTCTGCCTCTGCTTAGTAAACATTTACAAAACAATTGTTTCTGAGGCTAAATGAACAAAATGGAAAAGTGATAATGAGAGTGTGTTTCTTTTTTTCCCTCAAAAATAAATTAAAAGTGGCAGTTGGTCAGATATGTACTACTACTAATATGTAACGTTGAAATATTTTCTGATATTTATATATATATATATATATATATATATATTTTGCTTTTTTATTAAGCAATACAGCAGGTATCCAAAAAACTCGCTGCTCCACTGTCTGACACATCTTCTTTTCTGTGTCCTGCAGGCACCAGGTGCACCACTGCTGGCTCGTCCTGTTACTTCCACCACCATTATTAAACAGTGTTCCACAGTTCAGACCCCTGTGACAGCTACCACTGCACTACAGAGGCCTCCTGTTCTGCAGGTAAACTATATTTAAGTCAAATGATTCATTTCCATAACGCCAAGTGTAACCCATGGACGCACTTTGCATTTTCGCACTTTGCATTTTCACCCCATGCTCTTGAGGTTTTCCTGGGGAAGCTCTGTCTTCTCACGCTCTCCATTATGGGTTAAATCAAATAAAGTTGTGTAAAACATTAATAAAATAGGAATACAATCATCTGTAAATCAAATGATCAGATTTCAAGAAGTATTTAGAAAAATGAATAGATCTGAGACCATAAAATAGACTAAAACAGGAAATCGTATCTTAAAAAGTTGCTTTAATTTGCCTCCGTGGATGCAGTTATAAACCGTTTTCACTGACAGTAGCTTTTCCAAGCTCACGCTCATGTGATTTTTCATTACAGAATCATTTCTGTTTTTAATGTAGGTGTGCCTAGCAGCCCAAACATAACAGCTATTCAATGCTGGATTTTGGCCTCATTCCTTGTGTGCAGAGAGTTCTTCAAATTTTTCGAACCTTGAATGGTTTTAGGTAATTTTGGTCGTAAAATCCTTTCTAGTTTTTGAATCATTCCTAATTTGTTTTTAACTGCTCCTACATGTAGCTATACCCAGGTATATTTGCAATCTTCTTTAACATTATGAATAAGTTAAAACATCTTTAGGAAAAAACAAACAATTCTCATTTTCATTGTTTCTTATACCCCCTGCGACCTGGAATAAAACCACTACTCTCTCATCCTCCACATGTGGACAAGCGGTCCTAGCTATGATTTGGTAACATCCTGTTTCCATTAATCTCACACAGTAGACCCAAATTAGTCTAACTCATGCTGCTACTTACATGACATTTGCTTCAGTTCAAATTGCCAACGGTGTGTCTGCAGAGTGCTGTTGTTATTTGAAATGACCATTTTTCCACTAGTCAGGGACTCTGCGCGTGTTACTGTACACCTTCTGCAGAGAACAGCTCTGCAGAAGGTTCCTGGTATGAGAATATTAAAGTAAGACTCGTATTACTGTTGCTCAAGTAAAAGCTGACTGTATCCTCCATGAACTAGTTAGGACTGATTTCCTACTGTCAGATGCTTTTCAAAAAAACAAGCACAGAATCAGTTTCATAGATTATATGGTCATTTTGTTCTGCCAAATAGCTGTGGCGTGAAAGGATGGGATTTTGCAACAAGGTCAAAACAGTTGTTTTCAATTCCTCTCCGGCTGTTGTGTTTGCTCACTTTTAAAAACATTGCAGCTTCTATTCATCTTTTATGTCCTTGTTGCCATGGAAATTCCTTAAATATGTTTTTGCTAAACCTTGTTAGTTTTTCTTTTCCAGATCATGCTTTTTAAAGTAATCTCTAAAGCGTTTATGTATATAAAAAGTAACATTTGTAGAACAATGGTGTCATGTGGAAAAAGAGGAACCACAGGCCTGCTCATGTCAAAGCTGCTTCTGACCTCATCATCATCATTTTTCTTGCATCTAATCTCAAGTGCACATTCACTGATACATACAGAACACCATCATGCTGGGAGGAGTTGCTACCACCGCAGGACAGCCGCTCGGAACCGCCACCACGGTGCAGCCCGGATCTGCCTCCACAGCAGTAACACAGAGGGTGGGGCCTACTCCGACCCCTGTCACAGCTGTAAGAGAGAACCGTTAAGCTTGATTGATGAACAGCAAAAAAATCCCCACTTAGTGTTTTTTTTTGCATGTATTATGTAAATATTTAAGAGAAAGTTTTTGTGTGTGCTTGCAGGAGACACTAGAGAATGTGAAAAAATGTAGAAATTTCCTGTCGACACTGATCAAGCTGGCATCCAGCGGGAAACAGTCGTCTGAGACTACAGCCAATGTTAAGGAGCTCGTCAAGAACCTACTGGTACTTATCTCTCCCTCACACCCTCTGTGGGTTGACAATCTTTCTCCTGGTGAAATGTCTTCAAAGTTTACTTATGTATGATGTATTCTTGTCCATCATGTTTTTTTTATTGTAACAGGAAGCAAAGCTAGAGCCTGAAGATTTTACCAGTCGGTTATACCAGGAACTCAACTCATCACCACAGCCATACCTTGTACCTTTTCTCAAGGTGAGATTAGTGACACACGTGCAGACAAAACCAACATTATTACATTGTTCTGTAACTTTGGGAATTACATTTGAACACTCTATTACTCACAAACTTAAGACTCTTGCCATTGATTAGACACTTTTTTTTTTTTTTACATTTATGCACATCTTGTCCATTGAGTATGTTTAGGGTCTGCCCACAGATTTTCAATAATGGTTCTGAGGCATGCTTAGGATCACTGCAGCATTTTAAAAATTGATTAATATTTCATGGAAACCTTATTTCTAGCCTCAAAGCAGAATATTTTCACCTTTAACAGTTTACTCAGTTTTGTCAATTGTTATTATAAGCATCGCTGTGATTTTTGGGCCAAAAGCTGAGTTTTAACTTGATAATGTAGATGCTCCACAATATAATGGTAAGCTCCTTTGTGGTCACATAGGAACTTTAATTTGCATTTCTGCCAAAAAAATGCAATTTTATCTGAAGGTTGTGTTGGTCTTCACCTTGACCAATTTTTTAACAGCAATTTGGAAGGTAAAATTTGCAAGCCATCTTTTACCTGTTAAACCTGTTTAACCTTTAATCCTTAAATTCACTGTATCAAAAAGAAGCCAGTGGTTAATGACTTCTACTGCTAGGTGTGCTTTTGCACACATGTACCCACTCCATGACACAGATTAGATCGCAGGTGAGCAGAGGATTTGTAGCCTTCATCAGGACCAGGCCAAAGCTATGGCAATTTGGCACACATGGACTTATGCACTATTGAAAAACTAGAGGAAATATCTGCTCTGCTAGCTGACATGGTGATGTAGTAACCAGAAAGATGGCTTTAAAAATGTACAAAGGATGGGGCAGGTTGAACTGTGTATTCTCTCTGCATTTCTCTTTCATAATCAAATCAATAAAGATATTTCATCATATTTAAAAATCTCTAAAGCATGTTATTTCATATAAGTTCTGTAATAGTTTCTTATTGAAAGGTCAAAGAACAGAAATGAAAAGGAAAAAAAAAACAATATTTATGAACTTCACTTACATCATAAACTAAATTCTATGCACTTCAGTTTCTTTAGAGTACTATGTGATATGTAGAAATGATAGAATTGGAATCATTTATCACTAAGAGCTGCTCCTGTTAGATTTCTTTCTATTGTATTCTTTATTTATCCAGGTAAAAGTCTCGCTTTTTAAAGAGTGCTCTGGCCAAGACCCCAGCACACAATAACCACAACTAAACGTGCAGTGACTCATTCACATTATGAACTGAATACATACACACTTCATTCATTCTGACTGTAGCGAAGTCTTCCAGCACTGCGCCAGATGACCCCAGATTCAGAGGCCTTCATCCAACAAAGTCTGCTGCCTCAGCTGAGCCCTCAGCCTACAGCGGCAGCCTCCACAGCAATCACTGCAGTTGTGCTGCGACCTCCTCTCTCCACCGCCATCACTACAACCACCAGCCCTACCACAACCAAAACCACAGTTATCAGCCTTACACAGACGCCTCACAGTAAACCGGGACTGGTAATTTATTTATTTATTTATTCATTCTATTACCTGTATCTGAATATATTGATGGACATGTTTGTCCATCAATATTCAGAAGAAGCTGTACAAGTGGAAGCTTCTTCTGAATATAGGCCTGCCTATACTTCTTTCATTTGTGTGCTTTCTTATAGGTTTCTCATTCTTAGTCTTTTTCTGAATCTGCACAGATAGTACCCCAGCAACAGGGGACCATTGTGAGGCCACCGGTGACGCTGGCTCAGTCTGCCATGGTAACACTAAGAGGACAAACTCATAGTCGCATCATCGTGGGCCAGCCACAGGTTATCAAACAGCTACAAACAAGTGGGTCACATCAACATTTCTTTAATGCTTTGTTTATCAGTGGTCAGTGTAAAATTAGTTTTAATGTTCAGTCTCAGTATTGTATTTTATTACTTTGGTACTTTACACAGTTCCAAATGGATGTCCATGAAAACATCCCCATGGTCAACTAATGCAATAAATAAACTCCACTGTTCTGTCTTTAATGCATTTAATAGGTCTATGGAAGTGCTACCACCTTGTGGCTACTGTTTGTAATTGCAAGACACAATCGCCAGTTTTGATGCAAAAGTGAAGCGTATATTCAAACCCTACTGTGTGCTCTTATAGTTTTAAGTGAAGCTGCCTTTCATTAGTCTAAATTCGCTACAGAAAACTTGTTTTTTGTTCCTGTTTATGATTTTTAGTTCCAGCAGTGAAGCAGACATTGGCTCCAGCACCCAAAGGAATACAAGTTCTCAGTCAGGCTTCCTTCGGTGCAGCGCAGAAGAACAAGCTGAAGGAAGGAGGAGGGACTTTCAGGTTCGAGAGACCAAAAAAAACAAAAAACTCACTGTCTGTTAAATACTGGTGTCCGTATATGCATTCACAGAGAAATAAATATCCATAGAAGCTGCTTTTTTGCATTTTTTTAAAAATTATTTGATGTCATAGCTTTTTATGTACCAACCATAAGATAGATTGATGCAGTTTGTAGCTTTTGTTGCATTTATCTTAAATTTGACCTGTTATTCTGACTTCCAGCGCCATATTTTCAGTCTTGGCCTCTACTAGAGTAGCTTTTCACAATTCAGAGCGGTAATTATTTACTTTATTATCCTTTGTGCAGCTCCTCAGTTCATTAACTGTGTTAAACAAGTGCTTCTAATTGGTTGCCTCATGAACAGAAGGCTATAATAACAGGTGGGTGGGACTACAGCCAGAGCTGTGCACCTGTGGTACCCATATTACGGATAACACCTCTCTTTGTCATCATACAGTGCCAAGTACTCAGTGTGTGTGTTTTTATGTTGTATTTATTTGTATAAGTGTGCTTAAGACCCAAAAAGTAAGAAAACTGTTTTGTCTCTTCTCCAGGGATGATGACGATATCAACGATGTGGCCTCAATGGCAGGAGTCAACTTGTCAGAAGAGAGTGCCCGTATCTTAGCAACCAACTCTGAGCTTGTTGGCATGGTGACTCGTTCCTGTAAGGACGAGACCTTCCTTTCCACCTCTTTACTCACCCGGATAGTTCTGGAGATTGGTGAGAGACGTACACTGTCGAGAAAATGCACAGCATGTCCCTCAGTACGCTGACACCGTCTAAAGCTTTATCCATACTCACTCCTGTTGCGACAGGTAAGAAGTTCAGTGTCAGTGAGTTGGGCACAGATGTGATCAACTACATTTCCCATGCTACACAGCAGCGACTGCAAGACATACTGGAAAAGGTGTCACAAGTTGCACAGCAGAAGAACTTGACTTTTAAGGTGATAATTGATTGCAGTTGTAGAGGTAGGGAGGCCCAGTCACCGCTGTGTTTTAAGATCTCTTGTTTCATTCTCCTGTCTGTCCTCACTTCACGCCAACTCCAGGAAGATGAACACCACGAGCATATGAGCGATGTGCGAACCCAGCTCAAATTCTTTGAGCAGCTGGATCAAATGGAAAAGCAAAGGAAGGAAGAGCAGGAGAGAGAGATCCTCTTGAAAGCTGCCAAGGTAACAGCATTCAAACAAGGACACATGGTATCACTGACAGAAACAATCTTGTATGCATAATTATACAGAGAAGGCAAGTGAGTGCTCTTGGGTCATTGTCATTAATATACATTTTCCCTGCCATCACCAAATGCCAGACATGCAAACTGAGAGAGTGAATGAATAAAACAAGTCATTTAATAAATTCTACATATCCTTTTTGAAATATTAAAATGTCCTCGATATTATTGCAGTCTCGGTCACGACAAGAAGACCCGGAGCAACTCCGACTGAAACAGAAGGCCAAAGAAGTAAGTATATGCTTAAATAATATCCTCTGTGATTGCTTTCTTTTTGAAGCATTGCGTTTGCCTGTATGTTAAATGTATGTGTTCCTACTTGTATTTCAGATGCAGCAGCAGGAGCTGGCTCAAATCAGGCAGAGAGAAGCCAACCTAACAGCGCTGGCAGCAATCGGCCCAAGGAAAAAGCGGAAAATGGACTCACCGGGTAGGGGTACCGTTGCAGAGGTGAGGTGTGATTAAACCCGAAGTAGGAATGTGCTTATTTTGAAGTTTTCTGAATTCACAAAAGCAGTTGATGAAAAGTGAAATGTCTTTGTTTTGTTTCACCCCCCAGGGATCAGGGTCATGTCCCTCTCAGACTGGAGGCTCAGGTGGAACAGGCTCCAGACAGTTTATGCGACAGCGCATCACTAGAGTCAACCTCAGGGACCTGCTCTTCTGTCTGGAGAATGAAAGAGGAACCAGTCACTCACACCTGCTCTATAAAGGCTTCCTCAAATAGCCCCCGCTTTAAAATGACTAGTCTCACTCAGTGGCATTAAGGAGGCAGAGTTGACCATCAGCTCCAACCCTTCCTGCCGGTACTTCCTTTGATCACCCACTGTTGAATTATGAGGCATCTGTCTGTGGGAGTCATGCTGAAGAGACCTTGGCTTTTAA
>VURO01018573.1:21600-42787 GCA_015108175.1 Pelvicachromis taeniatus | reverse complement strand
TGTGTGTGTGTGTGTGTGTGTGTCCAATGCTTGAAACAGTGTGTGACACCAGGAAGTTTACAATCTTTATTGGTATGTTTCAAAGTCATCTTGTGCTTACTGTAGACATATACTCGGGTGTTATGTCGGTAAACATTAACTATGCTTTAAATAACAGGCCTACAGTTAATCCGAGAGTTCACTGTGTTCACTGTTTATTCTCTTTACAAGAATAGACCATAAATACCGTAAATCTCATTAATTTTAGCCTTATTATTTAATGACAGGTCTTATAGCACTGAACAATGACTCTATTATAGCACTTTTAACTCTGCTTTGGAGAATATTTGTGGATGCATAAATATTTCTTCCAGCAGACACAGAATATACGCATACACCGCCCATCACCAGAAAGAAACTGCAAAGAAACAAAGCATTTATATTTTATCTGTTTTATTAGATATTAAACAAAGTGGTCCAGGGTCGGAGAAACCAAACTGGTCACGGTTTTACTGGGTCAGCTCCCACTTTTGAGACACAGTGGTCCCAGTTTTGCAGTCTAAAGATACACATAGCAGTGCTAATGTCACGACAACTGACACTATGTTTGTTAGATGAAGCACTGTATATAGATACTATACACTGCTGTGCATCAGTAGCCCTGGATCGCAGCTGTTCCGTTTATGCCGGCTGCTGAGTCTGAAACAGACTGACTCAGTGGGTTTTTGATTTGTCGAACAGCTGTTCAAGTTCTTCTTTAGTGGTCGCCTCTTTCTGCTGCATCAGGTCAGCATGGCCCTTGGTGACACCCCAAGAATCGGGGACAGACATGGAGGGACACTGGGGACGACCGGAGGCTGGCTTCAGGTTCTCCCAGTAATCACGTCGGGCTCTAAAAGACAACAGACATAAAACAACAAGAGTAATTAGTGGTAGTAAACAGCCAATATGTCATATTTCACAAAGTATTTTTTAAGTAAGCATTAATAGTTGCTTCTGTTCTGACCTGGCTCTGACCCAAGGCTTGGTGTGCATTTCCAGACCAGCACCCCAGGAGCCATGTTTCTCTGATGCAGCTGGGAGGAAGCCTCTCTCAGGTGCCAGTTCCTCTGCTATAGCCCTAATGTGATAAGCCTCAAAGCCACAGCACCCACCAATGAAGCGAATGCCAGCATTGTAAGCTTCTCTGGCATACTTGTGCATGTCCCAGCGAGTCAGAATCCTGGGCTCCAGTCCTGACAGAAAAAACAAAAAAAAATAAATTTTATGCACATTTAAATTACAGTTTTGTAGTTTGTGGTGAAAGCTTGCCCTTCTGTCTTGGCTGGCTGAACTTTCTGCAATGCAGTGTAGCATATTCACCAGCAGAGGGCATATATAAGGAAAGTGCTTATCCTGAACAGTTGGAATGGCAGATTTATAATACAAGACGGTATCTTGTTACCGAAGGGGAACTCTGGCAGGTCGATAAATCCCTGGCAGTTGCAGTCAGGAGTGTGGTATGCCAGCGGCTGAACCATGTAGTGAGCCTTCAGACCAGCCTTCTCCACTCCCTCCTTCATCAGCTTCACAGTCTCCACACAGGTCATGGGGTCAAAGTGGCAGTTGACTCCCACAATCTGGGCACCTGTAGAACAAAATACGCCACATGCAGTAACATGAACAGTGTGTGAGAGTGTGAGAAAATATATGGCTATCACCTAATCAACTGTGGTTTGCAGTTGTGAGTATAAGGTCTTTGAATGTATCTGTTTTTAGTGGGACCGGTTTTGTGCATGTGACTGAAGAACTATTGACCACTGATTTGGTGCGTACAGGTTTATACTATTCATAACAGAAGAAAACCGAGTACAGGTATCATATGTCATTTTTATTGCTTTTTTATTAGTTACACTATGGTGGTACAGATGCTGAAGTCTTGTTCATTTTTACTGTGCAATAAAATGCTGTCAGGCCAATAGTCACTGACTCTTATCATCTTTGTGTCATGTAGAAATGCGCCAGGAGACCTCATAGGTATGTAAATGTATGTAAACCTCAGTTGATTAGAAGTCTTGAACTTTTAAGTGTCTGATAAGGCTCATGAGGAGGCAGGCTGTTATTCTTTTCTGCTGAAACAACATGATGATTGACAAATATCAAAGATAACTGTACCCACCGGCTTTGACTAGCCTGACTGCACACTCTCCGGGTGAGACACCGTGCATGTCCCCCTTCGGGCCAATACACAGAGAAGCAGCCACAGGCTTCCCTGTCTCCTTCAGCATCTCCACAGCCCACACAGCTTCTTCAACATGCTCAAAGTACTAAAAGATAAAAGCATTCAAGCTCAATCTGTATCTCTCTCAACAAGTAAGAAATACTCAAAGCTGGTACTTTACTGGTATTTTTACACCTCTGGAATCCTCCAGAAAAAAGTTTTTAAAAAATGGCCAAGTGTTCAGTGTAGCTACCTCAGCAATCAGAAAGTCCACATTTTTCTTGATGAACACATCCAACTGTTTTCTGAAGATGGCCTTCACATCTGCCTCGCTCTTGCAGCTCAGGTAAGATGGAGTTTGGGACACTCCTCCAGCAACAAGAGCATCACCCTCATCGGCAACCTCACGGGCTAGCTCGCAGGCAGCCTCGTTGACCTGAGCTCCCTGCAGAACGAAGCCACAATATGGTGAAATAAATATAATAACCAAAGAGACTCTTAAAAGTACACATTTAAAAATATTTTTGTTTTGATGAAGAGCCAAACTTGATGTAATTTGCCTTTTAACTTACAGTCAGTTTGAGGTTGTTGCCTCTGTTCTCAAGTTTGTCATCGCTGGCGTAGAATGTGAAGGTCTGCATAACGTTGGACCCGGCTCTCAGGAACTCCCTGTGCAGCTGTCGCACTGAAAATCATCAAGAGGTTGCATCATAAAACAAATGCTGTGCCAAAGCAATCTAAAATGTAAAACACACACCCGTGTATTTACAGGAAGACCCTGTAACGGATAATGGAAATCCCATTTTAAGATGTAACAGAGTAGTGGTTTTGGTACAGCAGTATGTTCCTACCTGCATCAGGGTACTGTACAGAAGCTTCAGGGGTCCAGGGACCGGCCTTCACATAGCCTCGTTTCTCAAGGGCAAACACAAAGCCTCCATCTCCAATCACCACCTCCCCAGTGTTAAGACGCTCCAAGACTCCCTGTGATATTAATCAATGTGAACTTGGAATAATGCAGATAACTGACTATGACTATCTGCAAATATCACTGTGGAGCCAGTGAAGCCAAAGAAACTGCAAACTGTGTATTTCAAAGAAACCTGTAATCAATATCAGCTCATACATAGTTAAATTAATCATCTTTGCCTTGTGTAATTCAGTTCCCCATATCCCGTACCACATCTGTCTTACCACGCTGAAAGTTTGTTTCTTTAAAAAAAAAAGCTATAAAATATCCTGCAAGATTTGTAATAATCAAAATAAAATAATATTTAGAAGGACGTTTTGTTATTTTTAATCTACAGGACAAAGTCAAAACCCAGGTAATATCAAAGGAGACTGCAAGTGAACTGAGCAAACACATTAAGCGTTCCTAATATAAGATGGATGCTTAATGAAGAAACTAGCCATCCATCCATTCGCAGCCGCGGGAGACGCTGGATCGCGGGAGACGCTGGAGCCTGTCCCAGTTGTATTAGGGCGAGAGGCGGGGTTCACCCTGGACAGGTCGCCAGTCTGTCGCAAGGCTAACACAGATAGACAGACAACCATTCACACGCACAGTCACTCCCGCAGTCACATCTATGGGCAATTTTTAGATTTTTCAATTAACCTATCCCCACTAAGTGCATGTCTTTGGACTGTGGGAGGTTGCCAGAGTACCTGGGGAGAGAACCCACGCAAACACAGGGAGAACATGCAAACTCCACACAGAAAGACCCCGGGGTGATGGTGGAATTGAACTCAGGACCTTCTTGCTGTGAGGCAATAGTGCTAACCACCGTTCTGCCCTAATGAAGAAAAAACAAACAAACAAAAAAAAACAAACAAACAGTTTCTTCTAATGAAGAAACTGTTTTTTATAATACAAATTTTAATAAATCTTTTTTTTTTTTTTTTTAAAGAATCCCAATTATCTTATGCATTGCTTTGCATAAATTCCTGCTATAAATTGAATAAAACACTAAATGAGTGTTTTGCATACATCTTTAGTCTAGCAATAGAAGCAAAATCAGATAAAATATTAAAACTGACCAGTTGATAATATAAATACAAATGTGCTTGCAGTGTGACTCTCTAAGATAATCTTTTTTAAGCTACCATTAGTCCTTATACAAATTAAGAATGGAATAAATAAAATTAGCTTCATTTGTCTTTCTGTATGTCTCTAATGACATCGAGAAGGTTCAGTGGTCTGAGAAATGACTTGATGTTCTGCACAGAATACACACCACTCAAAAAGACTACCATAAATATGCAGTATGGTACCCCAGCCTCACAACCTTTCACCCACATTTAACTAACAGCGTGAGATGGGAGCAGAAATCTCAGACACAAACACTAACCTCACTTTGGATCATTATGCTTACTATTAAAATTTCACAAAACTGTCACTTGTATTTCCTGATATTTGCAGAACTCTTCCCACAGCATACCCCACCTCTGTGACAAACACGTCCACACATACCTTCTTTGCTGGTGCCATAATCTCACAGCTGTGTGGACCCCTGACTGTTCAGACCCCGAGATGCTGAAGTGACAGTAGAGTGGGGCAGACGGCGAGATTTAATCTCTCTGAAGAAGGGGAGTGGTCTAAGTAAGAGCTGCTCTGATTGGCAAGAGAAAGGTTATGTAACTCTTTAACTGAATGAGAGTATTGTGAATGTGCGATACTAGTTTGGACCGGATTAGATGGTTCTTGGTGTTGTTGTTGGATTCCCTCACAGTTTTTTGGGTTTTTGTTTTTAACCTGATAGCAGGCAACCATTAAAATAATAATAATAATAATAAAAAACAGTCAAACACAAGGTCACTTCACATATCTGTGCATGGGTGAAATTTATAACAGAGATTTTTGAATAGTTTGATTTGTTGCAGCAATCCAAGCACATGCTTCACAAAAACAACACAAAGCTGTAAAATAAAGTAACAAACTCAGGTTTATTGTTTTAGGGGTTTTACAGTTTAACTCTCCACAATTGGAGCATTCCGGTTACAAGTGCCTTTTGTTGCCAAAATGAACTGGGAAAGACCTCACTCACCCCCCACCCCCCCTCCCTTGTCCCTCTCTTGTTGACTGACTGGAGGGAAAGGTGCATTGATTTTCTTTATAATCTCATCCTCATGCAGTGGACTTGGACTTCTGCACCTCCAGCACATACTTCATTTCCTGGCTGGTGGTGGCCTCTTTGTGCTGAAGCAGTTCAGCATCACCTTTGGTCACACCCCAGCCTTCAGGTGTGGACATTGATGCAGACTTGGGGCGACCAGAGGCGGGCAAGATCTTCTCCCAGTATTCGCGACGGGACCTAGGGGGAAAAAAAGGGCAGGTTAGGAGACAGACCATAGAGAATTTTATTGCTAAAGTTGTGTGCATCTCACTAATTGTTTAAAATCGGTTACCTGGCTCTGACCCAAGGTTTGGTGTGCATCTCCAGACCGCTACCCCACATTCCATGTTTCTCTGATCCAGCAGGTGTTATGCCTCTTTCAGGGGCCAGTTCCTCTGCCAAAGCCCTGATGTGATAGGCCTCAAAACCACAGCAGCCACCAATGAATCGGATGCCAGCCTTGTATGCCTCCCTGGCATACTTATGCATGTCCCAGCGGGTTAGGATTCTGGGCTCCAGGGCTGAGTGGAGAGGGGAAAAGAGGATGTAATAGGATGGCCACTGCAAGATAGCCTGGTTTTTTCTTTTTTAATATGCACACAAAATATATTACCGAACGGGAACTCGGGCAGATCGATGAATCCCTGACGGTTGCAGTCAGGAGTGTGGTACGCCAGTGGCTGAACCATGTAGTGAGCCTTCAGTCCAGCCTTCTCCACTCCCTCCTTCATCAGCTTCACAGTCTCTACACAGGTCATGGGGTCAAAGTGGCAGTTGACTCCCACAATCTGGGCACCTGCAAAACAAGGGGGTTTTGATCATTTTTGCCTTCAAGCAAAAGAAATAAAAATAAAACATGTGACTATAAATTTGCGTACCGGCCTTCACCAGCCTGACGGCGCACTCTCCGGGTGAGACACCATGCATGTCTCCCTTTGGTCCAATGCAAAGAGAAGCAGCTACGGGCTTTCCGCTGGTCTTCAGCACCTGCACAGCCCACTCTGCCTCCTCAACATGCTCAAAGTACTGCAACGACAACAAGAGAAGATTTAGGCTTTATTTATGCCGCTAATAATTTATGTGCTTTTATGAGACTTAATCACACATGACTCACCTCAGCAATGAGGAAATCCACATTCTTCCTCACAAACACGTCCAGCTGTTTCTTGAAGATGGTCTTCACTTCTGTCTCGCTCTTGCAGCTCAGGTAGGATGGAGTTTGGGACACACCACCAGCAACAAGAGCGTCACCCTCGTCGGCAACCTCACGGGCTAAATCACAGGCAGCCTCATTGATCTGAGCTCCCTGCAAAATGAAGCCACAATATGGTGAAAAACCCCCACAAACAATCAAAATCACATTACAAAAATATTAGTGTTTTGTTGCTAGTTCCCTTTCAACTTACAGTCAGTCTGAGGTTGTTGCCTCTGTTCTCAAGTTTGTCATCACTGGCGTAGAATGTGAAAGTCTGCATAACGTTGGACCCGGCTCTCAGGAACTCCCTGTGCAGCTGTCGCACTGGTGAAAGCATACACTGTCATGTTAAAGTTAAAAGGTGTGGATGGTGCATATGGGATTCAGCATGTATGAGTGCTGACTGTCTTACCAGCATCGGGGTGTGTGACACTAGCCTCGGGTGTCCATGGTCCCGCCTTCACGTACCCTCTCTTCTCTAGAGCAAACACAAATCCTCCATCGCCAATCACCACCTGGCCAGCATTGAGACGTTCAAGGATGCCCTGTGGAAACAGAGGGATCCATCGACATGCTTAACCTGCTCAGCGGATCATTTTGTCTGCAAATTTTTGTACGTTTATGGATGTGAAGTAGGTCATTCCACATTTTAAAAAGTAATAACAAAGAACACACAAAGGCAATACCATACATTTTGTACTGTGGTTGAGAAATGAGCTATCTCTGTGTGCAATGACAATTTTATGATTCTGTAAGTGTGAAAGAAGCTGCAGTTTAAGTATAAAGGTGCAAACATAAAAAGCTATTTTTAGCTTGAGATTCTCCTGCACTTATTCGCTGCAGTCTGAATATTTCACAGAACACATGCTCACACACGAATGAAACATGCACAAGCAACATTTTCTTTACAGCACCATAGTCCACTTGGTGTGTATTAACCTTGTGAAATGATCAAAAATATATTTGTCTTGTCCAACATAAAAACAACACACAGCGGAGCAGAGTGTGTTTATTTTACCTTCTTGACAGGTGCCATGTTCCCTGTTCCAGCTGCAGCACAAAGCACTTTGTAACAGCAAACCCCTCTTTAGGCCTGAGAGCCCCACGTCGCTCTTTTTATACAGGAGGATTTTAAGTTTGAGCTAAATTCATGCCAAATTGCCTCATGTTTGTTTGTAAATTGCGTAACAAGGTCAATAAAACTGGTTCGGATAAAACAGGGAAAGAGAATGAAAGGGAAATTTGCCTGTGTAATGATTATAGCAGCAGGCTAAACCTTCACATTAACTTACTCCCATTTGTCCAAAGCATTTTTTCTTTTTGTTCATGTTTTTATTTATTTATTTTTGGCACAAAACATTCATCACAGTAAAGTGTAACATGTAAAAAGAAGATTTGTTTTTATTTGTTTTATTTTTTCTCTTTTATTTTCTGCAGGCCGCAGAAATTGTCTTGTCACGTAACCGCGAGAGCATGTACCTATACTTCTGCTTTTGATATAATTTTTCTCAGGATTTACCTCGAGCTTGCAAATGCATTTACTGAGTGTACATGTTTGCAACATCATGTGTTTGTGTGAGTGTGTACATGTTTGTAACAGCATGTATTTGTATCCTGAAAGACCTAGTTTTGGGATGTTGCAGATTTAGTCTGTTCTGGCGTTTGGAAGCTTCTGCTCAGGGCTAAAGGCATGAATTTGTGTTGTGCACATTTGAACATTTGTTAGTGCCAAGACTCACAACATATAGGGCTATAAATGTTTGCAGCTCAAGCCCCAGTGCAGTGTGTGGCAAATGACTGAAACTCTGTGGACCAATAACATCTAGGTTTCACAGCTCACCAACAGAAATGTGTTATATATGTAAATATATATTTAAATATGTTTTAAGCGTTATGCTCTTAATCTCAGCTCATGTAGGCATGCATGCATCTATAGAACTACTATAGAACAACTAGTTTATGAAACAAATTATTTACATACAGTGAGTGGGGAAATATTTTGATAATTAGTGTCTAGAGATTCGATGACCTTTGACACTTTAACAATAATAATGTTGTTTTTTTTGCTGTTTAAATAGGGAAATATAGACATTAATTGTATTTATAATGACAATAGATTAGGTTCTCGACACTCCTGAACCAGGTCTGGAATGAAAATAGCTGATATTTGTGCAGATTTGAAACCGCTCCTACATGTAGATCTTTTCATTTATCTCGGTTAAACATTAACACCGTCTTCACACAGTCTTGATTTTTTTCTATGCACACGGACACGTAAAAGTGTAGACTCACGCGCACGCGCGCGCACACACACAAAGACACACAGATATGGAGAAACTGACCTTCAGCAGAGTGGTGGTGTCGTGCTGTCAGATCTGGGTCTATCCAGTTTCAGGAGGAATGTTACCGTGAGGCCTTCCCAAAGTGTTTATCAACAGAGTCAAAGTTCAGAGAACCACCTCCAAACTCTTTATAGAATTTGAGAAACGGCTGTGGATTTTAAAGTAACCACTTTTCACTGTTGGTTTAAACTTAATGCTGTCGTGCTGAGCCTTTTAGTTACAGAAAAACTTTAGAGGTGATACACATTTATTCCAAATAATACATTTTGCTGGATTTGGGAGGCAGTGTGTATTAAATGATACACAAAGTTATATTGAACTTGTGGACCTATTTTGTTAGTAGAAGCTGCAAATAAAGGAATGAAGAAGTATGACTGCATACTGCCCCGTTTATCATCAGACAGAAGCTAATTTCTTCTTATTTTGGGGGTTTAAACTGGCTATATTTAGAAAAAACTTACTACGATATGTAGAAGTTTGACTTGCAAAGACGACACCAAAATGAACCCTCTGAACTGCTTCTCTCAGACACAAGTCTTTATAGTAACACTTTTATTGAGCCTTAGTTCGCATGTTTGTATATTTGTGTCTAAGGGCAAACATAATTCCAGTGTCCTGCTGTGATACAGATTAAGGTCTCCAAGGTGAAACCTTTAAATTTCTAGGTACACCGTGCCCACTGACCATGTAGCGTAATATTTCAAGAACACAAGAAACTAAGAATAATTCTAAAAAGTTTTGCAATCACCCGATTTTTCATATATTATTTTTCTTTTCACATTCTCCTTTTTAATTAAAATTAAATAATTAATTAATTAATTAATTAATTAATTAAATCAAACACTGACCAGCA
The DNA here is from genome assembly GCA_015108175.1 of Pelvicachromis taeniatus. Classification (NCBI taxonomy): domain Eukaryota; kingdom Metazoa; phylum Chordata; class Actinopteri; order Cichliformes; family Cichlidae; genus Pelvicachromis; species Pelvicachromis taeniatus. The sequence continues at coordinate 33,105 of VURO01018573.1, read as the reverse complement.
GCTGGACAGAATAACCACACCTGGTCAGGTGGCCACACAAATATAAAAGAGAAAAGTTGACACAACGCAGGAAAATGTTACTCTTGACATGAGATTTTGTTTTTGGAGTGCCAACTGCAATACTGTCAGTTATGTTAATGCTGTTTTTATATGCTGATTATTATTGATTATCTTGTTCTAGTCTACAAGTCATAGCACCGCTGATTATTTTTCAGACAATATTATCTGTGTTGCTTCACTATCTTGTAACTGGTTATTGAGGGACAGCCTGCCTGTGCTGCTGTAACCCTGTTTACCTCCTCCCCTTGCTCTGGTCCAATCACAATTCAAGCTGAAGAAGACGCTCAGCTGAAATTGTACAGAGGCAGTCAAAGCAGAGGAGGGAGTGCACTGTGTGACCTAATAATCTCACTCATGCATTTGTGAGTTTGTTTCAAAAAATTTTTATTATGTTAAATAAATTTATAAGAGATGGCACCGGGTTTGGATGTTTTTAGCCATTAGTGATGATCATTTTACAATGTAACTCTACTTTTAGACACAAGAGGGCAGAATGGTGCCCTGTTCTTGGTAACAACAATGGCCCAGTACTGTTTGAGAGGTTCTGATACGGTCACTCCGTGTTTGCTCCATTTTAGAAAGATGTGAATGTTATATTTTCCAGTTGAAAACTCTCAGGACAATCTGAGCTCAAATGACAGTGTTTGTAAAACATGGATTTTTGGATTTTAGGGAATCTTGAAACAGTAAAACTCTACATGCCATGTCTGTGTGTAACTTTTATGGGACAGTGGTGACAGAATTCAAGGGATACCTTGACACCGTCAAGGCAGCTGTCTGTTGTCCCACCATATTTACCTGTTCCTACACCTGCTGATCATGTGGTAGACTCCATTCACGATCCCTCCTGTGCATAAGTCATAAGATTATAATGTCACCTGAGCTGCCATTTCAACCAGTGTGGCAAACACAGGTGCCTGTCCCACACGCAGGTTTCATGATACTGCGTTGAATGTTCAGAGTAAGCAAAGTATGAGATCTAATTGTTAATGCATGCTGATAATTATGAAGTAGTTATGAGGATCTTTTTTTTTTTAATCAAATAGCAGAATTTAATGGTTGCAATGGTTATACATGGTTATTTAAATTCAGTTTCAGAATGACGTCTCCACGTTGTTTGTATTTATTTTATTTGTTAAGTATAAATGATATATTTTTTTAACTGTTAAATGTGTAGTTCAAAATTCTGTGTAAACACTTAAGAGGGAATTCTTGGCCCTGAGATTGCATGAAATGTGAACTGAATGTATGAGTTAGAGTAAAGACAGAGCGAGCTTACAGTTCACTGTAATGTAGCAGTTTCAGGGCTTTTCATTATCTTCTTCTTTTAATTACCTTAGTGTGCACTCTCTCTCTCTATATATAGGCTTACGGTAACTTATCTTTGAACTTTCTCTCTAATCTCACCATAAAGTGCCACAGAATGACTCAGCAGGAATATGAACATCCATGCCGTAGCACACAAAGATAATGAGCACTGGGAAATGTGTCTTGAATATTATTGTCTGGACTTTTAGTATGAAAGAAACATTTGATGGATTATGAAAAACAATGCAAACGATTGGCCCTGTGTGTGCGTTTCTTATTTGTTTTCTAGCAACCGCAGATGTGTTGTTCAAACACAATTCATAAAGTCACCTGCATCCAAGAGCTGTATTTATTTTGGCAAAGCAGACAGCACAGTGCAGCACTGCTAGGTTTGAATGCTCAGTGTGATTTTGCATCTGGAGATGCTGCAACGTTTCACTTCATTCCTTGTGTCTGTGGGACGACTGGTTTGCTGAGATGAGTAAAATTTGGATAAGCAGCAAGATCCAAAATTTGAAAAAAACAAAACAAAAAACCCTCCTCATAATGACCAAATAAGATGATTTAGTTTATGCACTGGTGTTCAAATGTATGAGTCAGACACAGATTGAATGTCTATTTTTGTTTTTAGATAAAATTAGAATGTAATTATCCATCAGGGTGAAATGAGTGTTTGGCCACAGCAGGGACATGAGCGCATTTTCTTCTTTACAAAGTCGTCATCTCTTCTTTTCTGTTTTTACATGAGCCAAAGTCTTGTGTCACCTCTTTGTCATAGTTTATTTATGTCTTTGTCTCTGATTTAATTTCCAACATCAAACTGTACGCTGCTGGGAAACAACCCTAAACAAAACTGAACATGATGTATTCTCCTTTTTTCTAAATGCCAGGTCTGTGACCACACTGTCGCCTGCTGTATGTTTATGTTTACCTCACTAAACCTTCAATTAACTGAATTTTTTCCTAAAGGACTGGCTGGATGAAAAAAAAAAATCATCAGTCTTTTTGCTACAATTACATTTTTGTTTACAGCATTCTATAAGATCTCATTGTTACTATGAAAGTAAAGCTTCACTTTTATGATCAGATGATCAAGGGGAAATGAGTGTTAACATGTTGTTTCTCTTAGTCTGTAAGTCTGACATGTTGTAGCCTGAAAATATATCTCATCATCTCTTGAAGCCCCAGAGAATCCTTCAGGGTGTGTTGTTCTCCTCTGAAGTCTGAAGATATATGCAACATGCCATGCAAAAAGGAAGGTTTTCACATGACTGTATGCAGTCTTGTTATAAACTAGGGACAGCTTTACTGCTTTCATAGGAATTAAGAGGGTAACTTGCAGCCAGGTGCTGTGAAACAAATACACTTGATTAATTGATCATCGGCAAGTGTGATGATCTCTCTAAAAGCAGACGTTTGGGGAGTTTGCTGCACTGGAGAATTAAGTCCTGTTTTAATGCAATGCCACAATCTTCCCAGGAGTGCATGACCCTGTAAGTTCACCCCAATGTCAGATCGTGCAATGCGCTGAGAAATCTTCACAGACCTGCATCTCAGACTTTACAGGCCTCCGTTGTCATGTCAATTATTATATTATATGGCATTACAGTATGACAAAGATTGAATAACTGTGGCTTGTTTGTAGAGTTTATAAGGAGGAAGTGACTCTAAAAACATCAGTGCAACACGACTTTGAAAAGTTGCATCTGACCTCTGGATCAGTGACAGAAAGGACAGAATAGATCAAAATGCAGATATCTGAGAATAATTCACAGCACTAAATTTGATGAGAAACTGAAAACACATCATATCAGTGCAAACACTTCAAACCAGCTGTCTAGTAGTGGAGAGGTAATGATTTGGGCTCATTTTGCGGCCACGGGATCTGGGCACCTTGCAGTTATTGAGTCAGCCATAAACTCCTCTCTACATCAAAGTATTCTATAGTCAAATGTGAAGCCATCTGTCTGACAGCTGGACTGAAACTGAATCATGCAACAGGACAATGATCCCAAACACAGCAGCAAATCTACAACAGAATCACAGAACAAAAAGAAAAAGAATTAAGGTGTTGCAATCACAAAGGGGAGTCCTCAACCTGATTGAAGTGCTGTGGCATGAACTTAAAAGAGCTGTGCATCAACGAATGCCCAGAGACCTCAATGAACTGAAGCAACACTGTAAAGAAGAATGGGGGAACATTCCTCAACAGTAACGCAAGAGACAGATAAAAGCATTCAGAAATGTTTTGCACGGGACTGCAGACAGTCCCGTGAAGCTTTCTTTTTCATATGACTGTATTCAAAATTTAATGACAGATAATGTAATAGATTCAGTACCAGTGTGCATGAGGATTTACTACAAATGCCTTTTTGTATTTGGTATATTTACTAGTGTATTTACCAGTAATACATAACAGACATGCATAATTAACTTATAAAGGAATCCTAGGAATTGGCTTTTACCAAACTTTTCAAGTCGGTCCCATTATAATATAAATTATATATGTATATGTGTATACATATACACAACTTTATAATAACATAAGGTTGTGTATTAATAGACACAATTTTCATAGTTTTGTGTCACTTTACAACCTTAAATGAGATGAGAAATTGTCAGGTTTAGGGTGAAGGATAGACAAATACTGTCCTCAGTGAGGAAAACAAATATAACATAATGTGCAAAGGTTATTCTTATGCCATTTCATAATAACCAGCTACTGCGGTGGTCCTGGATTTTGGACTTGATTCCTATTGATTGTTTATTAGTATCTTCTGTTTATCTTCTGTTTATTTCATGTCTTTAAGATTCTTAGTCTTCATTTTTTATGCCTTATTCTGTTTGGTGTTTTTAGTTTAGTTTTTATTATCTTGGATTCCTTGCTCCTCCTCCTTTACCTTTACCTAAGTGTAGCGTCTCTCTTATTCCCTAATATTGTGTCGTGAGAGTCTTTGTGTTTTTGTGAGCTGAGGTGTTCCTCTGTAATGTTGCTTTCTGTTTTGATTTGATAGGCATTTGTCTCTTGTTTTGACTTCCCCAGGTCTGTGTGTACTTTCCCGGATGTCTCCACTCTGCCCCAATTACCCTTTGTCTTTTGTCAGATTTGACCCTGTTTACCCTCGCCTTGTGTGTTTTGCTTTTGGCCTCATGCCATTCTGGACCTTTCTAAATTCAACCTCAGTAAAAGTTGATTTTTTTTGTTTTTTTTTGTTACCTCTGCCTGTTTCCCGCAATTGGGTCCAGTTTCCTGCTCCACATCATGACAGCAACATGAACAAAACCTGTATCTAAATAAAGTCAGCTTCTTATAAGAAACTTAAAAGCCACCATTAATGCCTTCATTGATAGTTTTAGAAAGAGTGCAGCTATGTATTAAAAGCCCTACTGAAATGAACACAATTTAACCAGGCAGCCCTGATTTTCACACCCACCCACATGCAAATCTGTAAACACATGATCTAAGAATGGCATCATCATAACTTCCTCCCCACAGTCACTAACCATCAAACCCACTCATGTTTCCCAGTGTCTCCCAATTCCTGTCTGCATTTCCCATGGAGTTACCCAGGGGCTGAGAACATCTTCCTGGCTATGTCATGACCACACGTCTCTATTTACAGACTTTTCTGACTCCCACAGTGTTCTCACCAAGATGAGGCACACAAACAGCACTGGTGTGGAAAGAGGAAGTTCTGAAGGCAGGGCAACCCAAATGATACAGTGGCTCGGTTGCAGCTCAGGACTGTGGCATCGTGTGAGTGAGGAGACAAACTGTAAAGTGTGTCTGTGAAGAATGCCACGAGGGCGGCAGCTCTTTAAAACTCCCACTGCATCACTCCAGAGAGGAAATGAAAGCTGGAGTTAGCAGGCCAGGAAGAGGAGTTTCTTGGCTTTATTTTTTATTTTTTTATTAGGTTTTGTGTATGGCTTGTTCAAATGTATGCAACAGGAATGCAGCGAAAACCAATGTGGTTGTCACAAACACTCAAAATATAGATAGAAAAACCAAATGGTATATATAATAGTGACTAATGTAATACTAGAACATACAAACTGGACCATGCCAAGACTATATGTCGCCTTTTCTGACTAAAATGAGAAGCTATAGAGCTTTTATGTCTTATACTGAATAAGGAGGATGTATGACAAATAAGACAAAAAACAAAATCCCGTGAAATTAAAAAAAGATTTCAGTTGAAGTCAGTGTTATGAAACAGTGTAAAGTGCCTTGAAACGTGAGACTGCAGCTGTCATGTTATGGAACTTTCTATCATAAGGTGAACTTAACAACACTTTGGAGGAATAGCTCCTCTGTAACAGACAGCAAATTCAAGCAAAACCACTCTGAAGAAGAGGCAGCCACCTGCTGTGACAGGCTGGAGGCTGGGGGGGAAGAGAAAGCAGAAAAGTGGAAAACAGGCAGTTCGCTGGATACATAAACTACAGGAGAGAACAGGCGAAACTTAATGAAGATCAGTGATGGTATTTAAACTACATGTGCAGTGCCCTGTGGGAGGTTGCAACAAGAATGAAAGAAAAAATGTGCTGGTAATTTTCTGTTACTATGTGCTACTTTCCTTAAATGTTTCCTTAAATGGTAAATAATAACATGCATTGTGTAAAACATACAGAAAAATTAACATTGAAACTTTTCTTTTTTCTCTTTCTTTTATTTATTTGAATTTTAATTGCGCCTGTAGCAGCAGTGGTTCAGGGTCAGCTGATCCAGTCCTAACTATAAGCGTTATATATTAAAGAAAAGGTTTTTAAGGCTAATAAAAGTACGGAGGGTGTCTACCCCTGAATCCAAACTGGAAGCTGGTTCCACGGAGTTTGAGTCTGATAGCTGAAGATTACTCCTCCTATTAAACTTTTAACATCTTCAGAGATAATGACAGTTTTTTATTTGTCATTTGTATTATAGCCGTTTCCCCTAATATCTACTTACACTGGGTCTGGGTATATATGGAATTTATTAGAGTCAAAGTCAAATAAATACAAATATCTTTACCAATAGAAAACAAATTGCACACTGAAGGAAAGTAAAGACAACATGTCAAGTATAAAACTCATTTATGTATTGCATGTACTATGTAGTAACTGTAGTATGAAAAAAATACTGAAATACGTATTGCACTGGGAACCAGTGGCCCCACTGGCCCCTGGTTTAAAACGACACAATGAAATCTCTGCGATATGATGGGATCTAATAATTTAGGTCTTGGCATGTTAGGAGAAGCCATTTTAATGAAAGCACAGCTGTACAGTATCTATGCCATAATAATGATGATAACTCTTCTTCTTTCTGATCAGCAAGAACCCCAAAGACTATCAAGACAGTCAGAGATCTGAGAAAATTGGCTATGACGACATGAGCCTGTTTTTACAAACTCTCCCAGAGAGGATACCTGCTATAATGCTGAAACTCCATAGCTGCATGTTGTAAAAGTTTGTATGGATTAATAAAGCAGATTTTTAACTATCAGTGCACAACACAAAGTCCTTTGAAAACACCCTGCAGTGCAATTCTAGCTTTTATCATTTTCACAGTGTGAGGTCTTCCTTGAGTTTTAGCCAGTTCCACTGGCTCTTCTGGAGCCTTAAATGTCTGGTACTTCTTAAGTTAGATGTGGACGCCAACCTGATCCAATCTATGCAAAACCATTTATAATCATCATCTGTCGAAGTTCTCAGTCATCCAGTTCAGTCATATTAAGTATAAAGTACCCAACTCAAAGGCAACTAAACTTCTTTCAGGTTGTTGAAGATGTTTAGTCTCTTATCTGAAAGGCATCTTCAACTCAGAATAAGCTTGAAGAAAACATATACAAGAACCTAAAAGGAGTGCTGCTGCCTTCAGCTCAAGCACTTTAAACCATTTATAACTGTTCAAATCACAAATCCTTACTCCTTAACGATTTTAGTAACAATCTTATGTATCATAAAAGCCAGTTTAAAACTTTTTTTTTAACAGTATTTTGTTAAACTGAACCAACAGCTACTGGCTTTAGCTCCACATTGGCCAAACTGGTTTCAGGATGATATTTTGTGTTGCTTTACAGTCAAAATCCACAAATCCTCACAAGCAAAATGTTTATCTGTTGTCCGCCTTTTAAGGAGAACTTTTTATTCTCACACACAGCTCCATATAGTTTCCCTTTTTGATAATTTATTTTCCTTATTTTTTTCATACTCAGACTCAGTGCTGCCACCCAGTTCATCCTCTCATTCTGTGTCTTAAACCACTGCTCTATTTCTTTCTTCTTATTGGCCCCTCCTCATAAACAAAAGCTTTGAACATCTGCTGCTGTAATCACAGCCAGAGCTGTGTCTGTGAGGCCAATATTAGGTATATTGCTCTTTTTTGTAACATCATACACAGGCAAAAAAGAAAAAAAAAGAAAAAAAAAAAAGGCTTTTGGCTAACGTGGATTACGCAAACAAATGTTGACCTCAACATAGAAAGCATAAAAAGCGCAATTTAGGTGATCCAAAATTATTTTTGAATAATGATAATGTTTATCCAGGACTATTTCATTAGTCAGACTGTACATAAATCATCAAATATCCCAGTAAAGTAACATTAAATGACATCTCACCCAAGTCTGTGCAGTATGATGGGTCACTAATCGTGGATATTAACCATGAATTTCACTGATATGTCAATGGATTCGATTTAAATCACGATTGTTTTGATGATACAGCTTTTATTTCACACCTGCACGATGGTTCATGTGGCAAGATGCACTTATCTGGTTTTAGTAATACCCATTTTAGAATTTTATGTTTTAGATTCTGTGAAGCACTTTGTGATTTTTTTTATCTTGATAGGTGCTATACAAACTTTACTTATTTACTTTCTTTAAAAAAAACACCTGAATTTTATTGCACAGCCAAATGAAAAGGAGTGCGTATATCGCTCTCGACGCGTGTATTTGAAGAGCTGAGAGGAAGAACATCCAGGAAATAGTCATTTTCTTGCAGATCATCGCAACAACTTTTCGTCTACTTTCTCTGTGGCACACGGTGGGGGTGGGGGATGGGAGCGAGGGAGGAGGGAGAGAGGGAGAGAGGGGAGTAACCGAGGAGAAAGGATGGCGTCAGATGGTAGCGGGGCGGGTTTGTGGGAGGGAGAAGGAGAGAGTCCCGAAGAAAGGAGTGAATGAGTGCTTGGAAAGCTGGGCTGCCCCGGGAAACGAAGCAGTGTTTCAAAACTTCTCCGGTTTTCGACTTCGGGTAAGTAGAAGAGCTTGTAGCAGTGACATAGCTTTTAGCTGGTAGATGTGAATATCACTGCTGAAAGTGTCATTAACGCACAGCTGTAAATCAATTTTGGATTGATTTACAGCTGTGCGCGCGCACACAATGCACGAAACCCTCCGCAGACTAACGTTCATGTGTCAGCTGATTTCTTTCGTTGATTATTCGCAGCTGTACGTTTTTGGAGTTTGCATGCATTTATTTAAAGAGTGAGCTATCTGCACTTGCAGCAGACTCTGTGTTCAGATACAGCATGTGGCAGCGGTTGAAGACGTCAATATTTTTTAATGGTTTTCACATCTTTATCTGTATTTCGCACATGTCCGCACAGCAGCCCTTTGTCCCCTTCTCTTTCCACCACAACCCCGCGTCCTTGCAGCGCGGTGCGGGTTGGAGGTCCATCTTTGGAAAGCCACCCATGGAGTAATATTCTCTCTGCCTGACACACTGTTGCACTGTGAGGGGAAGTGGCGTTACACCATAAACCAAACAAATCAAGAAACATCTGCAGTGTTTACTCAAGCTGACACCAAGAACAAACTTTAGTAAAAATAATGACAAAAGTGAGTTATGACTAACTTTCAGCGTGGCTCATATCGAACGATCATTTTTGCATTTTTTTTTTTTTGCACTTGCACGTTACAATGTTCAACAAATTCCAGTACAGATTATGCAGTTCTGCGGTAATTTCCTTCAGTGTGATTGCTCTAGCCTGCCCTCTTTTCCTATGAGTGAGTTTTGACAAGCGCAAACTTGTTAGGTGTCACTGAATGGAGCGATGTGCTGATGATAGCCGAGGGAGATTTCTTTCTTTTTCTTTTAAAGTGGTGAAAACACAAGCTGTGTTTCTAGCGAATGCAGGGAATGTCGTAAGTCATATTTATTTATTTATTGAGGTTTTTATCGAGCTGTGATTAAAACTAGTTTTTAACATAAGCACAAGTGTTGAGTCAGGGCCACGATTGACACACTTCTAATTATTGTAGATAAAGTAATTATTATATCCAGTCACGCCATGCAGTTCTTTACATTGTTGCTTACTATCGTTTAAATTATTATTCTTTTGGTGGACTTGCTTCCTTCCAGGAGACTCCTGCTCTCTACTGAGTGTGATTGTAAACTGTCCTTCATGGATTCTTTGATATGTAAACCTTTGGAGGCAGCCACAGCTGGATACTCAAATTATTTATGGAACTCTAACATAGTTGTGTTATGTGGCCTTATTTGTTTTTACCATCCTTGTAATTATTGTTTTGATACATTTCCTATTGCTAACTGAATCTAAATCTCACACTGTGAATGCAGTGAGAGAAAATGACACATTCATACACAAACAAGGATTTGAAGGGATTTTAGAATTTAAATCCTTCCAAAATGGATATATTAGTGTATATAGTAATTTTATAGAATAAAAAAACATCTAATTAACATACCAGAGCACTTGTGATCTTGTAAATAAAGGAACAGTATAAATAGAAAAGAAAGGAATAGATTGTGTGTACATCAATGATCCTTTCAGAAACATACTGGAGAGCAGGAGGGCCGAAGGAGTAGAGCCAGCCCGCGTCATGCCCGTCTTTGTGTAAGTGAAATGTGAGGGTCACTTCAGGGCTTTGTGCATCAGAAACTGTGAGGCTACAACAGAGTTTGCAAGGGGAGTGAGAGGCCTGGGTGTTGCACAGATTGAATAGGTTCGGGGCCATGGTGACCTGTTTTTGAGAGTGAAGAAGTGCATTATGGGCCAACGATGGCATGTCTTTGACTGGGGGGGGGTCTGGTGTCGGCATGGCTTTGTGCTGCCTTTGTTGACTTGAATTCTACCAGATGAAGAAGGCTGATTTTTCTTCAGTTTTTTTTTGGCACATCCACACACAAACACAAACACACACTCGCACAATTGAGCCTGGCTGATACTTGTCTCTGGGGAAGTCATGTGTTTTTTTTGATGCGATTATACCCAGGTTGAGTGAGCACAGGCTGGCACCGTTTATGATTGTGTATTTGTGTTTGTTTGTCAGTAAAGTGGGATCTATTGTTATGGCATGATGTTGGAGGGCTTCTCGCTGTTGACTTATTGTTTACATTTTTGGGCCCTTCTATTGTCATCGAAACCTTAGGTCCAGTGGTTGTGTATGAAAGTTAGAACTGCTGGCGTTCGTTCATCAGCAGTAATGGTCTTTTGCAGCTTGAATTGTTTTATTGTGTTTAATCTGGGCCTGTAAAATAAATCTAACTCACTCTGGAGCGCTAAACATGCATTTGATGGTGGCCATCACTCAGTGGCGGACGTTATGAGACACAAATTGTGGTAAATGCCTATCCATGGGAAACATTTTCTCCTCCTGCAGCTCTTTCATTCCACTCTTTATGGAAGGCAACAAAAGCAGCAGCTCACATGGTTATGGTTAGCAAGAGAGAATTCTTGACGAGAACGGCTCTTGTTTCATAATATCTGGGACAATTGAACAAGTAAACCAAAGAAATGTAACTTATCTTCACCCTTATTGTCTTGTATGCTTGGTATGCCTTGTGTGACTCGCTCTTGAGTGCTCTCTTGTTGAAGCACATGCTGCATTAAGGTGGATGGTTAATTCCCTCAGGCTATAAGTTTAGGTGTGGCAATCAAAAGACTAGGTAAACTTACTAATGCTGTGTGCAATGTCTCCTCTTTTTTTTTTTTTTTTTTTTTTTTTTTTTTTTAAAAGTTTTTTTTTTTTTTTTTTAATTTTTTTTTTTTTTATTTTTTTGTTATTTGGTTTTGGTTTTTTTGGTTTTGTTTTTTGTTTTTTTTGTTTGGTTTGTTTTTTGTTTTTTTTTATTGTGTGTTGTTGTTTTGTTGTTTTTGTGTTGTGGTGGTGGTTTGGTGGGTGTGGT
>VURO01018573.1:0-10111 GCA_015108175.1 Pelvicachromis taeniatus | reverse complement strand
ATATAAGAACATACAGACATTTTCCTATTCTTGTGAGTTTATTTAGTTTTGTTTTTTACTATAACAAGAATGATACTTGTCTCACAACAGAAGCACGGATATAGGACAAGGTACAATTTACCTTTCAGAGCTTAATGACCGAGCACTGGATTATATTTTTAAAAAAAAACAACAAAGGAAGAAAAAAAAAAATCAGAGCCACAATTTTCTTAGAGTGAAGCAGACATTCGCACAGAGGCCCAGCCACTTTCAGTATACGGGCAAGAAAACCAAACTATGTGCAAAACACCACGGTCAGATCACTTTTCATTTATCAGGCAGGAAGCTGTTTGGGGGGGGGGTCATCGCCCTCACAGAAATAAGGTATGATAGAGCTGTGACCTTTACCTGACCTAGGATCACCTCGAGGGGACAGACGAACAAGGAAAGTAAAGGAGTGCGCAAGCGTGTGCGATGAAATCTCACACAGTCGGGGCACACCTTGAGTCACTTGCGGGATGTTTTGTGGGATGTGAGCAGATAGTCACCTGACTGAAAAGCTGACCAGGTGGATGTAGGAGAGCTGATATATGATTTAAAGTGAAGATGGACAACTCCGGTCGTTTTTCCTGTTATTTTTGCTTCACACTTTTTAAGCAAAGTGTGTCAGTGCAGGGCAAACATTCATAAATATTATCAATTTGATCAGAGGACCAGCAGGGCCAGAGTTGTGCATCTCCATTTTGTCTGTGTGTGTGTGTGTGCGTGTGTTTATGTATATGTGCGCGCGTGTGTTTAAATGAGCACTGAGCACGTGTACTACATCTGTTTATGGATGAGCTTTGAAGGCCCCGCGAGCAGCATTGGACGCAGCATTGGCTGCAGCGTTGGCAGCTGCAGTCTGAACGGTCTTGTTAGACATGACCCCGGTTGCGAACTCTTGCTGGGCCTTCTCAAAACTAGCACCGGTGGTGCGATAGAGCGCGTGCACCTGTGGAAAGAAGACAAGGAATTAGTTGCAATCAACTGATTTGGTTTAAATTTACCAAAAGAACTGCAGCACAGCACTATGTGCTCGATAGGAAAGATATTTCTCTCCCTGTCCAGTCATAGCACTGAATCTCCTTGGCATACAGCACTCCGCTTGTTTCTAACACACTACAAGACAAACTAGACCAGGAGTGTCAAACATAAGTGGCCAGTAAAAGTACAATCTGGCCCACCGGACAGCTCTTGAGAATGTGGACATTGGCATCAATTTCAGATTTTTTCTTTTTTTAAACACCAGTAAAAAAAAACCTCACTGTTCTTTCACTTTCACCTAAATAAAAAATTTTTTTAAAGAGCATTTTCTGTAAATTTACAAAAACTTCCATTTTTGTTAATTTAACAGTCATTATTAGTCCAAAGAGCAGCACTTACATTTACTACAAGAACATTCTTATCATATAAAAAAACTGAGACATACTCTTGAGACTGCACTTCTTTTGTTTTTTCTAAGATATCACAGGGATTAAATTTGTAGTTCAACTTCTTCATAGTGAGAGCAAAGAGGAGATTCACTAGTAAAGGACCCACTTAGGATCACAGTGGGCTGTAGTTTTAGATCCCTGGTCTAGACGTTTCCCTCTTCTCTGTCCACTTAAGTCCTTGTAGAAGCAAGTCTTCCTTATTGGCAGCCATCCTGGCAACATTTGCGGGCACTTTAAATTCCAAGCTAATAAAACCAAGCCCCCAATTGAAATGAATGGAGAACGAGCCACAGCTTTAATTTCGGGGGTCAACTGCACATAAAAACTGAATTGATTGAATTTTCATTCACATTTGATTTGGTGACTTTGCCCAAAATGTGAAACACAGAACTTCATGACCTCGTTTGAGTTTCAATCCAGAGTGCTGACATGATCAGTGTGTCTGCCTCCTTCAAACTACAATACTAATACTAATACACTACCCCAACTGTCTATTACAGTTAAAACTGCCATGAACTTGTACTATGCACACACATCAGTGCAACAACATAACTGGCTCTCATGTTTCCCGCTCCAGCTGCCACCTTTGGCATTCCAAAATTCTCCCACAGATTTCTCAGAGTGCCACATCTCACTTTTACAGCGCCTCTATGTCCTCTCTCCAATACTCTCACATTAAAACCTTTTACTAATAACATCCTTTGTCACTGTAAGGATGCCGACTTTGCGTTGTGTTACCTTTTTAAACATAATGAGGGAGCCCACAGACAGAGCAGTAAAGAGGGCTGCGATGAGTAACATGATGATTCCTACTGGGATACTGGTGTTCAGCCCAGTTAGAGCTGCGATCCAACCACTGGCAAGATAAAAGAAAGAAAAAAAGCTGACAACGTGATCTTCAGCGCACACTTACAGAGGGCCTGATCAGTTCAAGCACAAAACACTCACCATGTTCCCCAACCAGCGATGCCAATGGTTTGTAGAACGTGAACTCCGAACTGACAGATGTAGACGAAGAAGAAGACAAAGAAGCGGAACGAACTGTCGCTCCTGCGGTGGAAAAAAAAAGAAACAGTAAGAGAGCAATGTGGAGGGAATAAAGTCAAACTGTGCCACTAGTTCATCCTCCATTAAACATTAATTACTTAATCCTTCCCTCATTTTCTCAAAGCCTTTATGCGTGAAATAGTCAAGTGGTCACGGTGAGAACATGGCAATGTCAGCTCCCTAACTCTTTTCACCAGTTTCATATTTGGAAAACTATTAACTTTACCTTAAGTTAATTTATGTATGCTGAAAGGAAGGTGCACATCTGTTGATTTTTTTTTATAGAAACTGAGAGTTTGTGATGTTTGAGAAATGCTGTTTGAACTTGTACTTCTGGGCACACAGGCTTTCTGTAAGGGGACATTAAATCCCTGAGCTGCCTGACCCTTTAAGCAGAAGGCAGGCAGTAAGTGTTTATATTTAAGACACCCTTGATCGGCCACAGACGCAGTAGATAAGGGAGACATTTTTTGGAAAACACACCTGTAGGTTTGTGTTCACCTAGATCTAATCTCCAAATCTCTTTTTTCCAACCTTCCCGTTCACACTACTTACTTTATTTCACGTATAAAAACTGAACCCACATATTTATAGAGGCTTAGACCTCAAAGCTCAGTGAAAAGGCAATGGTTTTTCTTTGGGGGGGGGGTGTTTCATGTTTCAGCTCACCTGAAAGCCCCGTAAAGCGGTCTGTACCAGCAGACGAAAGAACATGGGGTAAAAAGCAGAAACCAGAGCATGGCCAGGCCAAAATCTACGCCACGAGTTGGATCCACACAGAACCAGGCCAAGCAGCCAAACATGTTCACAAAGAGCGTGCCTGCATGGACTGATAATCAAAGATGTCAATTACCCTCAGTGTCACAACAGCACAAGGACAGAGGAAACCTCAACTTATTCTAATCAAATTCTTGTCAATGAGAAAATGGTTGATGTTTCTTAAGTGACTCGCAATGCATCACGAGGTCTTGTAGGCCCCGCTTGATGTGGGTGGAGTGTTAGAGAACCAAAATAAACTAAAATATCAGTTAAGATTGGAAGAAATTGATGAGGCGTGCTAAATGGTCCACTTACACATCCACAGGTTGTACATAATCTTTACGGTCTTCTGGAACTCTACAGGAATGTCCACTGCAATGTCGTGGTAGAAACACGGACCAACAGGGAACTTCTCCGGCAGCGGAGGCCAGTTGTTCTTACGCCCTGAGTGGACAAACGAAGCAGTTTTTAGATGTTGAGCCTTTTTCATTCAAAGCTAAAATATTATTAAGGATACCAACAGATTTGTTTCAATCTTAACAAGGCAGAAAAATCACAATATGTGACACGTTATTATTACCCCGGACATTATCCTACAATTAGTAGATGTGAATAAAGTATGAGTGACTGACATGAAATGTTTGTGACCTTTCATTTTATAGCAAATGGACTGGCTAACTTTGGCAGTAGCCTGGATATTTGGAAGAATATAATTCAGAAGCTGTGTCAGAAAACCTACAAAGCAATTTAGCAGAAGCAAAGCAAAATCAAATAGTAAAATTCATGAAACAATAATGAAATCGCTTAAACTATACTTATCTAACTACCCTACTCTGAGATAATGCTGAGTTTGTTCTCATCTTTAGAGGGGAGAGGTTGGAGAAAGGACACAACCAGGTCTGAAGATGCAGCTGGGCATCCAGTGGCATCTGAATTAACCATCTAACACGGTAAAAACAAGCAGATGAAAAAATGTGTAGGTTCAGTTTGGGCTGTGGTTCCCCCTCTAGCGTCTCTGCACGAATTTTTCAACTGTGACTCTCTTAGATCCGTTCTTCTGAACAAAAGGGAAGAGCCCTGGATCTCTTTTACACCCCACGTTTATACCTGCTCCCCCTTTCTCCCAACTCTCCTACTGTACGTTACAGCTTCACATTTTGGATTAAATCTGCCATTTTGTAAGTCAGACATTCAATAAGATTAATAGCTTCACTGTGTCGTTTTCACACCCATTCTGCACCACACACACACATATACATGCACCCACACACAGCAACACACTTCGGTCTATTTGATCACCCAGACAGTTTTTGGTTCAATGCTAAACTTAAACTGGAAACTTTACCGTTCCATACTTATGTAATATTGTACCTGCGCAGAAATAAAATGCTCTTCACAAATTGCCTGATATGTTAGTGTCAAGGTAAGACGTCAATTTTTAGGTCAGCACTGTTGCTAGTCTAGCTCTAAGTAGGATCCAGAATTCAGACATTGAGGTTAAAGCATGTGAGTAATTCAAATGGGTGACTGATGGACTGACTGACCTCCCACGGCTCCATGGGACTGTAACTCTCTCTCTCGACGATCGAGCTCTGCTGCTTTCTTCTCCAGCTCCTCCTGCCTTCTCAACAACTCAGCCTGAGCACGCGCTTGGTCCTGAGACAGACACAGATGTGCTCTTAAAGCTCACAATCCAACATCTGACAGAGGTCCAATATGACATGAAGTCCAATAATGTAAATAAAGAAGGTTAACTTAGACATGTTAGTTTAACAAGGGAAAATAAGGGCTCTGATTTTAAAACTTATCAACAACTGCAGTTCACTCACTTGCCTCTAACAGCTAGTTCTATACCACTCTACAGGGGTACTACAGGTGGAAAGGGGGCATTAAATGGATCCACATTATTCAAGACGATGACATGAAAGGGTGCAGGAAACATTAAAAGAAAAGGCAGTACCTCATTACGCCGCTGATGGGCCATCAGAAATCAGATAAGTATATGAAGAACAAGAGGAAAAGACAAGAAGCTTCAAAGTGTTGTAGTGTTGCTAGTATGGGGACAGTTGCACCTTTTTGGTTCTTTTTCAATTTTGATCACTTTTAACACATAGAGCCCGAAGTCTGTGTTCTCACTCACTAGCCACCTTCAACTCTTCTTTTTTGCAGACAAGGATCTACAGAGCTAGCTAAAAAAAAGACAATTAAACACTGCTGCTGTTGCTTTTCTGCAACAGAAATGCTGGGTAACTAAGCGACCCACCACAGAAAGCAACGCGTCTCTCTTTCTCTGATGGGAAATTGTAAAAAAAAAAAAAGCAGGTGGGAAATGAGACAGACAGCTGTGCAAACTAGTGTGGTTTTGCAGCCCTTTAACCTAGAAACAATTCTATGACTATGCGTGTAACAGTGGTACTCGTATGTAGGCTGTGTCAAGAGCAAAATAGCTTATAACCACTTGACTGGAAAAATGTACAGCTGCATTCTGCGCAGCTGCTGTTTGTGAGACTGCTAACATTAGCCACTGTTTACAAACTTATCCAGCACTGTGTTTAAGATGTGGAAAGTACCACTTATTTCAGCAAGATTAAAAATACTAGTTTATTTTCAAATAATGTGATTAACTGTTTAAAGTAGCTGTTAAAAACATTAGTAGTATTTTTATTACTGATGTTTAAGTTCTAGAGTCCTAGTTGACTTGAGTTTTTTCTCAGACCAGTAAATTAATCTCTGAGAAAAGTCTTAAGTCTGAAGAAGCTTCAACATCTTCCCTCTAAAGTGCATTTTAGCTGCTTTGACTGTAAATTCAGGTTCATCCCGTTGCTTCTGTCAGCAATAAAATCAAAGATTAATGTCAGAGTTACAGTTCCATTGGGAGCCGTATATCCCCCAATAACAAAACCTCCACCATTCTTCACAGATAAAATTTGTGACTTAAAAACCAAGACCACTAATCCAAAGTTTTCTTTGATTCTTTTGAGGCCTTCTGGATCTTCTGTTAATGAGTATCCTCAGTGGTTTGTATCTAGTGCCAGTTAAATAAATAAGACAAGATGTGATGAATGTAATAGGACAAGAAGGGACAAGAATTTTGCAATGATCTATATATATATATATAATGATCCATCTTTGTTCTTCTTGCCCTACCAGCGACTAACTAAATATGTTTAGATTGAATTGCAAATGACACAAACATGTTGACAACCTAACTGAGACACAAACAAATGAGAAGAAAACTGGATGTGACACACTGTATATGAATGCTTCTGTGTGTTTTACCTGAGTCTGTTGCTGTGAGTAAGCCGGCGGCTCTTCTGTGGGCTTCATGATAGCAGGCTGTGTGTTCTGGGAAGGTGCTGGAGTCGATTTGGGGGCATTTCTTGGGGCTGCCTGTAACCCAGCAGAGATTCTCCATGTTAATATTTGTGCAACTATGAAGAAAGACACTGAATAAAAAAAAAGTGTAATTAGGCCACAGTCATATTCTGTCACTGAAATCCTCCGTGACTGAGAGGAGGAGGAGAGAAAGAGGATGAGGGTAAGGGATAAAAACGAGGTCACTGACTAAGAAGCACATAAACGCAAGCATGCACACTACTCATCAATGAAGTTGCCGGTTAAGCTGACCGTTCTGGCGTCTGTGAAGGGGTTATACTCCTCCAGACCACCAGGAGGGGCAGATCGTGTCACCTGGGTCACCGAAGGATCCTACAGGGCACAGAGGTCCACACAGGAATTTAGGGAGTTAAAACTACAACTGCAAGACTAAAAGCTTCATTCACTGGATGCCGTTAGACGGCCTTTAGTTTCCTGAAAATCAGCTCTGAGACGTTTACATAAAGAAAATGTACATGTATCACTTTAATGATATTCTGCTAATATATTCTACTAATATTAAGGCTGTCCACCATGTTTTGTGAACAGGCAAAACTGCGTAAGTTCACACCCTGATAAAAACAGCTAGTAAAGGGGAGTCAACACTTGCTGACATGAAAGCCTTAAGATTTCTGTGTATAAAAGCGTGTGGTTTATAAGGGTGGAATAAAATGCAAGCTGTAGCAGAAATACATAGCTTGTTCCCTTGCTTAACATCGAAAACAGATATACAGTGTCGGTGTTCCCAAAATATTAGTCTGCATGACTGCAAAGGCAGCCGAATGTTTGCTGGATTCTGTGAAACGATACAACACACCGTGATTTGAGCACAAAAATACACCTGTCTGAAGCTAGCCAGCCGGTAAACTGTCCACCAAGCTAGCAGCGGCCAGCAAGTGTTTACAGACGGTGGGCAGAGCTAATGCTACCCAGCTAGCTAACGTTGACATCATGTGTCTTTGTTCCTAAATGACAAAATTCCTTTAAATTCGTTTACAACAGACATCCCCAGCAACAGTGCGTTGTGACCATGTAATTATTCGGCACTTCCTCTACAAAACTATCGAGGTATAAAATTTGATGATTAGCTCAGTCTGCAAGCAGGGATGCTAAAGTGAGATTGGCCTCAGTGGGTTTTCAAGCCTATACAAGCTTGCTTGCTAGCTAGCCGTGTCTGCTACCTGAAAAGGATTGCTGAAATCCGGGTCTGCGAAGGGGTTGCTGTCGAAATCGGACATTGTCTAGCCTTTCTAACAAGAGCTTCCTGTGTGCGGGAACTCCCCGATTCTCCAGGGAAGGCTCAGGTCCTTTGATTTGACTGCTTCTCTCTGCCGCCTGCAGTCTTCTCCGCCTCCTGCTGATGGAGACCCCTTGATTAGCAAGTTAGCCAGTAGCACAAAAATGGCAGGAGAGGAGAGGATGCGTGATTAACAGAACCGTCTACGTCACTGTTTCAGCACCGCGGACAGCATGATGCCCGGGCAGGTGCGCTACCTCTGAACACAAAGGTGCAGTGCACTCTACGAGACACCTCTGGTGTATTGTATTGTTATGTATTGTATTGTGTATTGGGCTGTGTCTGAGTATTTGAGACTCAAATGGACGATTACAAGCTCACATGTTGCATTCAGTCATATTTCCAGATTACAATGTGCAAAACATATTACATGAGAGTTTACTGATCACAAAGTTCATCCAGTCCTCAAACTATACGCTGAAAAGCTACTGCCTGCCTTCATGACAATTTGTTTGATGTCATGTAAGTAAACTGAGGTTTATTTACTGCGTGCAGAGCACAGGATCCCTCTGCATCATGTTGAACTTATACAAATTCTCTAATAATATAAGGAAATTTACCAGAAGTGATCTCACTTTTATATTGTAGACTCCATATCATGGATTACTGTACTTAACCCATTGGAGCATCTATTTGAATTTGAAAATATGCTATTTTCATTAATTATTTTCATTATTATGATGTGCCCAAATATGACATTATCAGCAGAATGGGACACATTCATTCAAAAACTGTCCTTTGTTTTTACTGAATTTTTACTGAACTATTCTAAATCACAAATATTAGCATATTGTAAGCGAACTAGTGCTTATATAGTACTTACTACATTTCTCAGTCACACAAGTGCCTTTTTCTATGCCAGAGCACTTTTAACCTAACATTCTTACACTGATGGATGCATCAGGGGCAACTCAGGGTTCAGTATCTTGCATAAGGATACTTGGCAAGATAGATGACCCTAACCCCTATACAAAATTTGCCCTGGACAGTCTGTCACAGACCCAGGCCCAAGCCAGGCAGTGGATTTAAACCCAAAACTTTTTGGTGTGAGGCAGCAATGCTAACCACCTTACCACATGCAACAAGTAAAAAAAATCAGCAGGTCACAGGATCAACGGTTTAATTTCTTTTTCACTTATTAAAAAAAAAAGGTAAAACTTTTGTGCCTCTGCACAAAAGTGGAACTAAGGGACAAAACTTGCACCCCCGGGCTAATGTGAGACAAGAAAAGATCTTTTTTCTTACATCATCCTTGTGATTATTCAGTAAACTACAATATTTGAGCTCCTGTAGGTCAAATACCAACGCAATCTCCTCTGCATGATGATTATGATGATTACGTTAATGATGATAATGATGATGAGGATGGTGATATATGGAAGTGTCTGCTGCTCACTTGGCCACTTGTGCCTGTGTGAAAGGAAAGAGGAAAACCTAGACTGCCTTTTTCATGATAAGTAACAGTGACCTCTTTATCTGGAGCAATCCCAGACAATTTACTGGAAATAATTTTATCTCTCTTGTCCACATATAGGAAGTATCAGCCCCCCTGAGAGCTCCTGTGGTGTGTGCGCGTGTGTGTGTGTGTGTTTTTTTCCACTGGCTTCAAGATTCAGTTATTTGTCAAAAATGCCCACTTGGGGGAGCTACGATCCAAAAGGTCTCTTCAACCCCGTTTTGCAGAATCCTTTCTCATTTTCCATCAATTTATTTTCATTCAAACCAAGGGTGACCATGTGAAGAACATCAGATCAGTTGACAGCCTGTAAATGTGATTTAAACATTTAAGCACCATTTACCCAGATTAAGTTTCAATTGAAGAACAAATGCTATTAGGTTGAAATCTTACAGTATGTTGTAAATGATGGTGGTTAAAATATTCCCTTTTCACTGTTTGAATTCAGCTGCTCATTTTTAAACAAAGGCAGCACGTTTCTTTAGTTTTATAGCTGCTTATCATGCAACCGTTAAATTACACTTACGGGTTTTTGTTAATAAGCAGCTAAACAATTTCATGGCAAGTTGATGTGCTTTTTTTGCTTTATATACTGTACCTATATAATGTTTCTGTGGATGAACTCTGGATAAACACAAACTGAGAATTCATTATAATTCAACTTCAGTACACACACACACACACACACACACACACACACACACACACACACACACACACAGGAGC